>OY720042.1:7496942-7680681 GCA_963082485.1 Eudonia mercurella | reverse complement strand
ACATTAAAGTAAATTTTGAATTGTTTTCTGAATTTTTTCTGCATAAGGATGATTCGCTTTCAATTAAATCTTTTGCTATCGAAAACACTATCTTACATCAAAGTTATAATTTTGATGAAATGTACACAAACATTAGCCGTAAAATTTGTAAAAAAGTTGAAGAATTTGAGGAAAGAGATAGTGGTTGGGCTTATTTACGAAGCTTGTATCTAGAAGTAAATATAAACAAATATAACCCGTTGAGAGCCTCGGGTTACTTAGATTTACCTAGCACCATAAAAACAAACGTGCATGTATCAACATTAAAAATTCAGACGATTACTGCTTTTTGTGGTGTGTTATGGCATCACATTTTCCTGCAAAAAATAACGCACACCGAACGACAGCATATCCGCACTTTGAAAGTGTACTTAATGTCAAAAATATGACCTTTCCAGTAGGGTTCGCGGATATAATTTTTGAAAAGAATAATCCCGACATAAGTATTAATGTTTATGGTCTTAAAAATAACACTAAGGTTGTTGGACCTCTGTACAAATGTGAATTTCGAAAAGGACATCACGTCAACATGCTTTTTCTTGAAAATGGAAAACGCACACATTACTGTCAAATTAAAGATTTATCTAAATTACTTCGCAAGCAGTTAACATCATTCCAAAATATTTTTATGTGAGGATTGTATGATATTTTTTGACGACAATCTTAAGCTCGAAGCTCACGTTTGCAGTGGTGTAGCAACAACGTTACCTAATCAGGGAACTCTAATACAATTTGAACATTATGAACGCACGCAAGACATGCCCTTCGTCTTATACGCAGACTTTGATTATTGTTAGAGCCAGTTGAATCAAATTCTGGAACAAGTTGCACAACGATTACGCAAAAGCATGTGCCAGCTGCATTTGCTTACTATGTTGTATGCTACTACGACAGCTACCTTAATAAATATGTATCTTATCGAGGAGCTGACTGTGTGAAATTTTTTTTTTGATAACCTTCTATCCGATATTACTGTAATTTATAATATTTTACATTCATCGATCCCTATGTTCTTAACAGATGAAGATAGAACCAATTTTGTTCAAGCTAAAAATTGTTATCTTTGTAACAAAATATTATTTGACGACAAAGTAAAAGATCACTGCCATCTTACTGGGCGATATCGTGGTGCAGTACATTCTTATTGTAATATTAAATATTGTTTGCCTAAGTTCGTTCCCATATTTTTTCATAATTTAGCTGGTTATAAGTTTATCTTACAAAGACACCAAGCGTTACATTATACCCAATTCCACTAACACACACTAGCTTGGGGTCATTACAGGATAAAGTAAGTTACTAACATAGATAAAAAAAAAAAAAAAAAAAAAAAAGTTTTACTTACCTATATTTTTAATTATTATTATATATATTTTTTTTTAAATTTTGTGAAAAAATTAGCATAAGGGTTTTTTAAATGTTGTATTTTTTATTTGTTTTTTTGTATTTTTACTTGATTTTTTTTGATAATTTTTTTTTTACTTGTGTAAATTAGTTTTAAGTTTCTTTATTCCATTATATTTTTTACATTTTTTGTGTTTTAAATTTGTTTTGTGTATATATATGGTATTAAATTATAAATTATTCAGTAGCAATTCAATTGAAAAGAAAAAACTAAAGTTGTTTATAACAAACCAATTTATTTAGGTTTTAGCATTTTGGACCTTTCAAAATAAAAAATATGGTTTCAAAGATGACTAAACTAATAATTTGATTTGTAATGAGTAATGCAAGATTACGACTAAAACATATTTATATCTACCGCAGAAAAACTTTTAAGACGAATTATAAACTGGATCCTTCTTTTTTACTTAACAGCACCTAGCCTGAGTTTTTGACGCTATGCTATTAAAAACAGATGTTAAATTAGAATTAATAAATGACTTGGAAATATTAAGAATGATACAAAAAAGGCATTCGCGGTGGTATATGTTTATGTTCTACAAGATATTCGAAAGCCAATAACAAGTATTTACAAACTTATGACCCCCGCAAAAAAGTGATAACTTCCTTGTTTATATTGATTGTAATAATCTTTATGGTTTTGCTATGTGCGCTTATTTACCTCATTCAAATTTTAAGTTATTAAGTGAATTAGAAATTTCAAATATATATATATATATATATAGATTTTCAAAAAATATGCCTATTGACGGGGGATATTGGTTATATACTCGAAGTAGACTTAGAATACCCTAATCATTTGCATAATTGGACCGTGTTGTGCCAGATCATACCAATCCACAACTTGGCCAAAATTGAGTTATTTACACTATCCAACGTGAAATTATCTCTATTTTCATGTGGCTAAGTTTGATTTCAATCTGACATGTACAGCCAATGTTATCAAAAAATAAAGGAAGGCCGGAACCAACCCACATTATGAATAAACTTGTTTTTTTTTTGCCGATACACGACATGCCGCTTGGAACTCTTCTTGCTGCAAAACATATTGCGCGAATGTACCAAAAGCACTTGGTATATTTTGGCAATAAAATTCTCGTCAATGTATCAGTCAAAACATTCCAAGCTTCTTGTAATATAACAATTCTGTTTTAAAATAACTTTGCCAAAATGTGCCAAAAATACTTGGTATATTTTGGCAATAAAATTCTCGTCAATGTATCAGTCAAAACATTCCAAGCTTCTTGTAATATAACAATTCTGTTTTAAAATAACTCTGCCAAAAGGTGCCAAAAATACTTGGTATATTTTGGCAATAAAATTCTCATCAATGTCTTAGTCAAAGCATTCCAAGTTTCTTGTAATAAAACAATTTTGTATTAAAACAATTATGCCAAAATGTGCCAAGAAGTTTGGTTGATATGGATTTGAAATAATAATATTTCGCCTAAATGCTTAAAAAACAGTGAATACGAATTTACGTTCAAAACTTTGAAGTTCTTTCTTTATATTTTAAGTGTGCAGTGGTGATGCTAATAGTTTTATGTAGGTATATGTTTTTAATAAATTTCTGTGTAAAAATATCAAAATTGAACGCAGCTTTTGTTTTTTTTTAATATTGGCAATACTGTAGCAGCGCTGTCAGTTCTCGTATCCATCAGCTGTTTCAGTATTTCGTAAGTTAACCGACTTGTTCAATAGTTAAATTACAAATTTAAAAATGGAACACTACGGAGTACTTAAAGGTGCAGTTATAGGATATGAATCGTCCGACAATGACAGTGGTAAGTAGTACATACTCGTACTATACTTTGTTGAAAGTTACTTAATATCCAAATTGTTAAGTGTGCATAATTTTTTTTCAGACATAATACCAAATTCGCCAGATAGGCATATTGCTATACAAGAGTCTCCACAAAGAAATCGGTATCAACAAAGTAAGTACCTAATCACCTTACTAATCACATTCCTCCTAAGGTACTGCCTAGTTTTATTGATCAAGCTTTTATTTACAAATAACTCCTTATTATTATAGACAGTATTGTTGTATTATGAAAACTAACGTCGTGAAACATATTTCCGTGTTATTCATAAAAAGTTGAGCCCACTTTAACGGCGTTTAAGAGGTTTAAGGTAAAACGTCTTGCATGTGGCGGGAAATTTAAATTTTTCGAGTATTTATTGTTTATTCCCTCTGTAGAACAATATAACTAAATCTTTTAGTGGTCTATAGATGTAGTAATTCATATGTCACATTGTGTTATCTATGTTTTTGTGTATAAAATAAGACATACTTATTTAAATAAATTGTTCTACGAAGGGTATAAAAAACAAAAACTTGAAATAATTAAATTTCCCGCCCGATGCGTGCCGTTTTACCTCAAACCGTGTTTGTTAAAAATCTTTATTTACAATCGTCTAATAGCGTAACATCTTAACAGCTTAATATACGGCTAACATGCTATTAAAATGGCCTCGGACCTTGTTTAAGCCTAAAAATTGGAGATTGACAAAACATTAAGTAACAAATTCTTGATAAAAATAGTAATAGATAAAAAAATTGATAATATTATTTTAGTGAATTTTTATGTTATGAAAGAGTGTCACTCATTATCTACCCTATCTATTTTATAATTTGTTTCTTGCTTTAGGTCCATCTTTGTGCAGCGGATACGAAGATATTTTAAGTATCGAAGCTGAAGTTCAATCTGATATTGCTACAAATAAAAGCTGCCCCATGCAAGTATTGAACACGGCTTCTTTTCCTACAACTCCTAACTCGCCTGCTTACTCACCCCCTACTCCTGGACTGCTCCTGCAGAACGAATCGCGCAGCATCAAACCACCTGCTTACTCGCCTCTTACTCCTGGACTGCTCCTGCAGAATGAACCCCGCAGCATCGAAGCATCTGCTTACTCACCCCTTACTTCTGAACAGCTCCTGCAGAACGAACCGCGCAGCATCAAAGCATCTGCTTACTCACCTCTTACTCCTGGACCGCTCCTGCAGAAAGAACCGCGCAGTATCGAACCACCTGCTTAGCCACCTCTTACTTCTGGACTGCTCCTGCAGAATGAACCCCCCAGCATCGAAGCACCTGCTTACTCACCTCTTACTCCTGGACCGCTCCTGCAGAAAGAACCGCGCAGCATCGAACCACCTGCTTACCCACCTCTTACTTCTGAACTGCTCCCGCAGAATGAACCCCCCAGCATCGAAGCACCTGCTTACTCGATCGAAATGAAAATCAAGGAATATGACAGGATATATACAGCGGAAGATTATATGAATATCATGAAACACTGTAAAGTTCGCAATCCATTGAATATTAAGAGAATGCAGAATGAACAATTTTTAGGATGCATCACTATTGAACGGGGAATTGTGAACATAAAAGTTTTTAAAGATAAGAAAAAGGTAAACTGGCTTGTAACAAAAGAAATACTCTTGAAAAAAGATTTTAAATATTCCGTATTTATGCGGGTTAATTTTGAAAGTGAATTTAATGAACTTGTAATACAAAAGAGATTAGGAAGGGGAGCGGGAGAGGAAGTCCAAATCGTCACAAGCGAACTGGTTCCTTTGTGGCCAAACGGCAAAGAAATCGCGCAAGCGAAACTCGACGATCTTAGGTCCATGGAACATCTTATCCCCGCAGATTGTCGTTCTTTTTACGACAATTTAAAAGGGAACAATGAAGTTCACGATGATGTTGATGGGTACGGGACTATGCCCGACTTTGATCTAGAAGATGTCTTCTAGAGTACAGAACAAAGTAAACTGTACTAAACTACACTTCTCATCAGAAAAACCGAAACACTTCCCCGTTTTTATGGTTTCTGTCCTAATTTTACACAAAAGAGTTTTCATTCCATGAAAAAAATTACATGATTGTATAGCTGGCAGTTTGGCCATTACATGACAAGCGAAAATTCTAATCGATGAAGAATCGTATGGAAGCAATAACAACAGTTTTATCAATTTCTTTCATATGGAGTATGAAAGGGTTAAATTTTTTTTTAATAAAAGAAGGAGGCAGACGAGCAGGCGGGTCACCTGATAGAGAGTAATCACCGCTGCCCATGGACACCCGCAAAACCAGAGGAATCGCAGACGCGTTGCCGGCCTTTAACTTGTTGAACAAAATACGAAACCTAAGAAAATTTAATTAGAATTTAGAACATTAACATTAGGATTTGAAAATCTTATATTATATACTATTAAACGACATTTGACATATATTCCTAAATATACAGTTTTCTGATAATCCTTACAAAACATAAACTTGCAAGGTGTTTCGATTTTTCTGATGAGAAGTGAATATATTTAATAAAGTTTACTTTGTTCTTTTGTTGTTTTCTTTTCGATATTATGAACATGACATATTATTATTTTTTTTTTTTTTTAGTTTTTTTTACTTATTGCATTTTATTTATATTTGATATTTATACTTATTTTTTTTCATTCTCTAAGGTTTAATACTAAGTATAATTTAAGCTTTAATATAAATATATTATATATTTTTATAACATATTGGATCGATAGGAAAATCAACTACACATACTTACTTATTTACTATACTAAACAAACTTAAATACAGAACTTAACTATAAAAAAAACAGAAAAAATAATTAGAAATTAAAAACTAAAGACCTATAAATAAAAGATGTCCTCCAACTGTGGGCTCATGGGAACGGTCCCAAGAATGCTGGCAACATTGCCCCTTTGGATTGCCAAACTAATACGCTGGCAAAGGTAGCTGCCAGCCTTATTATTATATGTGACATATTGTGTCATTTGACTATCAAAGGTCATTTTGATACGTCAAATGTCTTCTAATGAGTATTTACTGCATTCTCTTCATGGTTTGTAAAAAATATATGTAATTGTTAATTCTTTAATCTATTTTCTATTGTAATTATTGATTTCAACCATTTCGTGTGTAATAGACTGATAAACTATATTAATAAATATTTACTGTTGATAATAAATACAAAACAAAGTAAACTTTACTAAACTATATATTTAGTAAAGTTTACTTTGTTCTATTAATGTTCTTTATGCCTGTCACGTTGTCTAGAAATTAGAATTTGTTTTTTTTTTTAATATACAGTAATTTGTTTTATATTGCATTTTATTTTCTTTATAATTGATTTATCATTGGCATTAGCGTATTTTTAACCCCAAAATATGAATAAAAAACAAATGTACCGAAAAATGTTACTGGTACCTTTTGGACTTATTTGCTAATTGCCATTCGTATGAAAAATCATGTTTTGTCAGAATGTACCAAGTGAGTTAAATGTATTTTTCTCAATTTTTTACCTAATATATTGATTGTTTATGTCATAATCTAAAACAATACTTCCACATCTTCACAATGTTGAAACTTTTTAAGACATAATGAAATAAAAACAATAGATAACTTATGTCAAACTTAAAACTTAAATATCTCAGAACAAGGTTGGTGTGGATTGGTAGCCTTTGGCACAACACGGTCCAATTATCATAACGATTTTCCATTCTGTGCTCAAAAAATTTGCTCCTCCAGGATCTAAAAACTTCGAAATTGATACCAAATTTATACGATAAGTTTTTTTATGTCATTCATTTTTTCTTCCTGAAAACATGTCTAAAACATGGTTTATTATTAAAAAAAAAAAAATACACAGTAATTTAATTCAATCAGAGTCCATACTTAAAACAGTATATTGATATGAACACTGAGTTACGGAAAAAAGGTCAAATCTATATTTGAACAGGATTTCTTCAAACTTTTAAACAATAGTATGTTTGGTAAGACATTAGAAGATACTGAGAAAAGGGTTAGTGTGAAGTTGAGACAAACCCATATATATATATACATTGGCTTTTCCGTATTAGAAATATCCAAAAGTCACATGTTTGATTTTCACTACTCTATTATGAAACCTTTTTATGGGGAAAAAATTAAAGCTTTGTTATACGGATACTGACAGTTTTTTTTTTTATTCAATAGAAAGCAAAGATTTTTTATACAGATTTAAAGTTGAATTTTCTTAGATATTTCGATGCTAGTAATTATCCATTAAATAATTGTTTTTCGGTATACCAAGTCTTAACAAAAAAGTACCGGGTCTCTTCAAAGATGAACTAGGTGGAAATTTTTGATTTCTGAGTTTGTTGGTTTAAGATCAAAATTATACTGTATAAAACAGTACAAGAGGAATTAAAAAAGGCTAAAGGTATACAGAAACAGGTTTTTTAAAAAATGTACATTTCGAAGATTACTATAATGTATTAGACAAAAAATACTTTTTTTAAGAAAGAAAAAAACATTATTTTTTAAATCTTTAAAGCATGAAGTATTTACCCAAGAACAGAACAAAATAGCTTTGTCAGGTAATGACGACAAACGCGTAATATTAAAAAATAAAATATCTACTATGTCTTGGGGTCACTGGGATTATATATATTTTTTTTTTAACAACGATTGTTTTCACTGTGTTTTTAAATCTTATTATATTTGGGGCTAAAAATGTATTATTATTTATTATCATTACTAAGATTCATTGTTTGAATTAAAAAATAATATGAACCTGTTATAAAGTATTGTAACCCGTTTTTCAATATACTTAAGTAGTTGCTTTTTGCTCAGATTCATTGTTTGAATAGGAAACGTAACTTATATTATGAAATGTAATGTAAATTTATGTACCTACCCAGCTGTTTTAATATACCTAATAAAATATAAAAGTAACAAACAAACTTGCATTTTTATTTAATTTAGTATATACCTTTGTATAATAAAACATTGACGGTAAATAAGTAAGAAAATTCTAACGCAAACAAGTTTGAACAAGTCAGTTTCAGAGTAGGTTGTGTAATACAACTCTTCTGATTATAAGGTAATATGAAACCTATTTAATACAAATCAGGTCACGTTATTGCTAAGTTAATCATTCTTTATTAATATCAATAATATTTTTTTTTTTTGCTAAATTGCAAATTACATGTGTAAAACAGGGAAGCATAAGTATGAAAAATAAAATAACCATGTAAATAACACAAAGAATCAGTTTATTGATAATAATATAAAAATCAAAATAAATTAAACTTAGACATGTTATTATCATAATACCATTTTCTAATACACACAGCATTATTTAATGCACAGTTTATTTTATGATTTACACAACTAAAGTCCGTTTTATTTTTACAAAATTTACTTTGTAACATTGAAAAATTAGGACATCCCTTTTCACCAATATCGATTACCACACAGTTTGCACATAAATCTTTGATCCACTTAATTTTTTCAAAACCCTTTGTAAATAACACAAAGAATCAGTTTATTGATAATAATATAAAAATTAAAATAAATTAAACTTAGACATGTTATTATCATAATACCATTTTCTAATACACACAGCATTATTTAATGCACAGTTTATTTTATGATTTACACAACTAAAGTCCGTTTTATTTTTACAAAATTTACTTTGTAACATTGAAAAATTAGGACATCCCTTTTCACCAATATCGATTACCACACAGTTTGCACATAAATCTTTGATCCACTTAATTTTTTCAAAACCCTTTGCAATAACTTTTTTATTCTTCAGATGAGGTATGATAACACGATGAAACTCCTTGTAGTCTATGTAGCCCTCACACCAGCTAATTCCTCGGTTTCTTTCTAACCATCTGACTCGTTTCTTTTCTACTTCTGTGAGATGATGAAATGAGTATGGTGGCTTTACCAAAAAAGTTTGTGTATGTTCCTGGCTCGCAATGGCTACTTCTTTTACAATAAAATTGTTATTTATATCTTTAAATCCTTGAACATCCACTATAAGTGTATCTACGTTCATGATATCTTCTTTACGATGTTACTTAGTGGTTTGTATTCAACAATGCAATCGTTGAGAATAAGACAGTATGCTGTAGTCTTATCTGGTAAATAGGAACTGTTTTCAGATTATCTGTTTGTCTGCAGCAGTCAACTACAAACAGAGGTGCTATATCTTTAAATTATTTCTATGTTAGCAACGGTTCTCCGTTTTGTGAATGGTTGAAGCACGACTTCGTAAGAACACAATAATGCGCATGCGTTTTATATTAGTTGAGATCCTTAGAAATGTTTCTTGCAACAACTTGCCTAAACGACCAAATACATTAAGATATCGGAAAGTAATGTCAATTCATCATCAACAGCCTATAAACGTCCCACTGCTGGGCACAGGCCTCCCACGTGAACAATAGCACGTGGGGATATTGAGCCATAACCCACCACGCTGGCCCAATGCGGGTTGGTGGGTTTTAACGACTGCCATCTTACGACATCAACCGGGACCAACGGCTTAACGTGCCTTCCGAAGCACGGAGGAGCTCGAGATGTTTTTTAATTGGTCACCCATCAGGCGACCCGGCATTGCGAAAGTTGCTTAGCGGGCAAGATCGCAAGCCGAACGCGCTAGTCGCTGCGCCATCGAGCTCCTCAATGTCAATTGTTAACGAACAATGGAGGTGATTAGATAATGAGAAAGAATTGTGGACGGTCCGACGGTGTAATCGCCAAAACACAGTGATAGTTAACAATAGAGGCAATTAGATAAGGAGCAAGGGTCGTCTTATTGTTAACAATAGAGGTAATTAGATAACGAAGAAGGACCATCCGTGAGTAACGTAACTCGGAAACGGCAAGAGATATCGCTCTGGGACCCAGCGCAATCGATTCAAATGGGGGGGTTTTCCTTTTTTTTTTTTTTTTTTTTTTTTTTTTTTTTTTTTTTTTTTAGGTTTGGTCGACCCTTGAAACGACTTTTCGATGATTCATTGAGCCAGAACCCGCGAATATGACTTTCCATACAAGTGAGCCAGAACTGTCGAATACACACTACTGCAATGCCTTCACCGCTTACACGTGCCCCTAGTTTCATTCAAAAAAACCGACAGAGAGGCCGCTCTTAAAAATATTACAATTTTTGTGTCAGGAAAAGTTAAAAAAAACTAGCCTGTTTTTTTTTAAATGCTAGGGTCAAAATATTTGCAGTTGATAAAAAGTGACCTTATATAGTCAGTGAGTGAGTGAGTGAGTGAGTGAGAGTGAGTTGAATACAGATAAATAAATACATGACATCTTGTTTTTTGCCTTTTAGTTCTTTTTTTGCCGTTTTTGTCATGGCAGTCGTGTTTTATTTATTCTTTATGGTATTTATGGTAAGCACTTGGCCTTCATCTCGCCTGACGTTAGGTGATGACAAGGCCGAAGGAAGCACTTCACTCGGAATCCTCAACTACCTACTGAGGCACTGGCTATCATATCTTTAGGTGCCGGAACACAACAACAATGCTACGAACATTGATGTTATGGCGATATATTAAGATAAAATGGTGGTAGCTAGCCAGGCGGACAAACAAGTCAAAATGTTCAGATGTTATAAAGACCGTTAGTCAATATGTATATACAAGTCTCTGAATGTCAAAGAAGTCATAACGTCCAGATCGGTTAGCACGATCACGTTTTTACCAACATAAAGCATACGTCCCTCTCATACTCGTACTCACATATTTGCCAGTACGGGCCGAATTCTTCATGTCGGCGAATTCGTAAGTAAAGACCATCACAAGTGTCCTTTTTAGGTACTCGTGATATATATCACTCGATATATCGAGTAATGAAATATAAAACAATGTTATAATCAAGTTTAAATCGTTTCTTTAATACGACACTGATTTATAGAGTATCCAGGTCATATTGACCCACCCCCACATTCATGTAGGCATTTTCCATCACAATGACGCTGGGTTAAACAACTGGCATTTAACTATAAGCTGCTACTAGACAACATTCCAGTATCAGTAATTATTAACGAATATCGACTGTAGATAGTAAAATGGCAACGCGATCACAATACTCCGCAGTCAATTTTCTAATTTGATGGCAAATTATGATGCTGAAATGTATCCCAATGTAAAAAACCAGTTAGTAAAGCGACGGCAGAGGTCTTTTTCTACTCTTAGAAGGCTCAAAACTTGGCTTAGAGCGTCAATAGCAGAAGACCGCCTAACTGGATTGGCATATCTTCACGTTCACAAAAGTCATAACACGATTCGCGAGAAGGCAAAGAGAAAAATTAATTTTATTATTTGATTAAAATTATTTTACAGTAATGCGATAAATACTTTTTATTTATATAATATACTAATGTAATTTTGAAACTTGTTTTGGCTGGCAATAGACTATATGACCCTCCTGCCCCGAAGGCTGGATCCGCCCTTGATCGAGACATTGTGACCAAAACCTTATATTATTGTAAATAATGGCGTAGCTACAAATATTTTCGAAGTCTTGGGAACGTACTATATAGCCCTCGACTGTACCAAAACTATTAAGTTTTGACAATTAGACTTATTAACAATTTGTTGTTTTGGTAATTTGACATTATGGCCATTAGACGTTTTAGCAATTTGTTGTTTTGACACCTGGTTATTATGACAACTAGGCATTTTAGCAATTTGATGTTTTGACACCTGGTCATTTTAGCAATTGGGCATTATTGCCCTGTCATTTTGACACACTGGACATTCTGCCACTTACCCCAACATTGGCCCAACATACCCCGGAGGCAAAAAACTATTATATTGCCATTTCTGTCTAGCCTTGTAGATAAAATTGCCTCATCTTGAACTATAAAATAGTCCGCTTCCTAAAGATATTAATAAGCCTAACTAGTATAGAAATTTACCTACGTATTGTTGTCTAGCAAAAGGGGCAAATTACTTCCATTCGGTCCAATCGCCAACTTTTCCTTAGTGTTGTCTAAGCTCATGCAATTAACGGCAACTGGCCCAATATGTATTGATGTTTTATTTTCTTCTGTAACATATGTAAAAAGTTTAAAGAAAACAAAAGAATTGGTGCCAAGTGCGAGTTTCATTCGCCATTCGATCACGTTAACGAAAATAAATAAAAATATGGCAAAAATTAAATTCTACTCTAATGCTCAGACCAAATAAAAATAAAAACTTTTTATTTGGTCTGAGCTCTAATAATGCTGCTTCAATGCCATACTAATTTTTGTTTTTATTAAAGTAATCGAATGAATATGGATAGTAAACAAAACTCACACTAGGCACTTTGGCTGAATATTTGTTTTTATACAGATTTGTAATTTTATGACACAAAATAATATACAGGGTGGAAAGTGCACAATTGATCTAGGTATATAGAGGATCAACTAAAATTCTTCCTTGGTTTTCATTTTTAAATATTAAAGAAACTTGAAAGGTTTATTGATTCTACTTTAATTATATTTAAAACAAATTAAATTATACATACGGCTAATCTTGTTAGGGTTTAAGCTGTTTTCACCAACATCAAAGAACAAATAATTAATGTTATTATCATAAATAGATCCAGTAATAGCACAACGTTGCTCAGCATTAGCAATCACTTCAACAGCTGATACTTCTAGTAATCCACTTCCATGACAGTCTTTAAAATGACATAACAAACTAGGCTTTTGTTTCATATCATCATATTGAAGTACTGTAATACAACCATCCCTGGAATGGAATAAAAACAATCAAACAATATTTTCAATTATATTATGTATATCCTCTCCTAACCTTAGTTACCTACATTGGTTTTATTGTTTAAATTATGTTAGTATTACTATTATACCAACAAGGCAAATTTGAGTAAGTAAATTTAAAAAAGGTACTTACCTGTTTCCACAAACTATTATGTTATCTGCAACAATAAATCTTGATATATCATTTGTGCGTATATCATTCCTCCTTTTAACTATAGGTACTTGCCACTCCCATAAGGCTTTTTCACATCCTGGCATATTTTTTTTATCAGTGGGGAAACATCTGAGCTCAGATCCAATTGATTGCAGTAGAGCTTCAGATTTGTAGAACATCAACCAAGGCATATAACTTATGTGTGTATGATAAATTACCTGTAATAACGACACTGATTTTTATTGTTAGTTCTACATAAAAAGTATTTAGTAAAGGAAGGCACGTAAAGCCTTTGTCCCGGCTGCATTAGCAGTTGTTACCAATCACTAGACCATGTGGTGGTGCACAATTTTACAGTGAGCTGGTGATACTAGAGTAGCAAAATTATTAAGTCATTTAACATTATAATTTTACATTACAATATATAATCGCTTAACCCCTAGTCTGTCGAAACGCCATATTTATTATGGTATGTAACAATTGATTTGACCATTGTTATACATAATTAACAGACGAGGAATTATAGGATAGTGGAAGCCCGTGTATGAGCAGTTCTAATATCAGAGACAACATAAAGATAGTCTTTTTACCATGTAAATACATAAAAAAAATTACATTGATTAAACTTAGTTTGTCATCTATCGTAGGCCTTCTCCAAGTCTTTCTACTTTGTTCTGTCCCTTGCCTTTCTAATCCAAAATGTACTTGCAAGCTTTCTTACATCATCTTTCAACCTACATATTTGTCTTTCTCTATTTCTTTTTTCCTTTTGAGACACCACTGTTTGGTACACTGGTATCATTCCATCTGGAATATTTTCCAGAAAGCATAATGTGTAGTCATAGTAAATATGACTGGTTCTTCTCCATTTGAGTTTCTTAACTGTCTGTTATAGGTGTTATCCCCTTTTCTGTCTTATGTCCACTAATATTATTCCATCTTTTCTTTTCAGTTTTAGTAACTGCGGATCGTGCTTAAGGGCACACACTTGGAGAGGCCTATGTCCATTAATTAGGCTGATGATGATGATGATGATCTTATTCTGGCATTCCTCTTTATTTTTATTTTTATTACAGCCTTTGATTCAGTAAAAATATCCATTTGAGGCTTCCATGTTTTAAACACATCTTGCATTTTGTGGCTTTAAGGATGGTGTGTCAGGGTGTCTCTATCTTTCTTTAGCCTAGCACACTTCCTTCAAAATTTGACATACATTTCATAATTTGAAAATAATATATCGACGGTCAGAAACTCAATTGGCGTAAGGGACATAGGGCTAAAAAAAAGTTATTGCACCATACTACTCAACATTTTCTCCTCTATCATTCTGTATATTTAATTTTTAGCAATCTCTTTAAAAAGGTCCCTTACACCACGCAATATTTTGATGATAATCTTCAACGTTGTGTCATAAAGTACACTTAATTCAAATACATTTTTTTTAGCCCTATGTCCCTTACGCCAATTGAGTTTCTGACCGTCGATATAAGCATCTCGGTCAAGGGAAAGCTCTTCAACACCGGCATTCTTTTAGTTTCTTTATATTCTTGTTAGTGTGAGCCCAAGTTTGTCTTCCATAAGATAAGCATAGCATGGTATTATACAAAGGTTTTCCTTTTTTCGGTTGTTGGTATATCCTTCTTGTGTAATATCCTTGTCCTTCTTAATCCTTATAATTTCTTCCATTTCCAGAAGCATTTCCAGGAGTTACACACTTCTCTAATTTATAACTTTCCATTTGATCTGTGGAAGATATTCATCATCATCATTTATTAGTGCCATCTTAATACTGAAAGGAGATCAATACACAAAACTTCTTGCGGTCCCATGTAAATAATATTGTCTGGCCTAAATATTCATACCTCTCAACATATTCTACACAATAGTGTATTTTAGTTGGATTTCTGCTTTTAGTCCATTCCACATCCACAGAACACACACAAAACAAAAGTATTGTTTTGTCTGTGTTCATAGTCAGTCCTACTCTTGTGCTTTCTTCATCTAGTTCTCATTTCATGTCTTGTTGCTCTTTATTGTTTTAGCTCAGTAGTACTATGTCATCTGCATACCTTAAACGGTGTACACACTCCCCATTTATAATAGGATCTTTTTCTTCCAGTGGAGACTTCTGAATATTTGTTCTAGTAATACATAAATATATTTACAAATAGGGGTGAAAATTATGTGTTGATTGGGATACCAAATAATACTGTATATCACTGTACTATAATCTTATTAGAAGAGCTGTGTACGGAGTGACAAAATGTTCACAAAAAATTTACAATAATATTGTGAATATTTTAATACCAAAAAGAAAGCTTGCCAATGATGTATAATATACATCATATTCTGCTTATGAGCACTTACTACCACAAAGCCTTACAGTCTGACCCCTTTTGCAGTTTCAAAACATTAACTAACTAAAAACCTCTTACATATAGTTAAAATGACACATCAGATAAGTTTAAAGTTGCAATCTATTAACCAGTTGGATGCTATAAGTATAAATACAATATAATTTTAATTGTTTAGCATCGTGTATCTATATTCCGGAACATCAAAGGCCAAAATAGCCAAACTTTTTGTCATGAATACAAAATAAACTTACTTATTTAAACTAACTTACTTACTCATTAATAATAATTGCTCATGCACGGCTTTGCACTATCATCATCAATATGTTCTCACTGCCTTTGAAAAGGGTGATATTTAACATTATGTAAACTCATATTTCTATACATTTTAAATGCTTAATGGTTCAACATACTTTTGATCTATAAACTCCAGAACACCAGTTACTTGAAATACGGTATTGATTATAGAAAGACAATGTGTTTAGTTTCCTGAAATAAAAAAAAAACATTATAAATAATATACCTAGCTATATAAAGCGAATAATTTTTTATCAATCTATAAAACTTCGCTTTGGCTCTAAGTTTCAGTTACTTGTGAATAAATCTACTAGTTGAATAATTATCTACATTAATAAAGTGTAATTTTCATTTTACTTGTTGTTTTTGGTACTTTATAAAAAAGTACCCCATACAGTGATGATATACTCACTTCCAAGTAAAGTAAGTAAGTGGTAGTAGTAGTAGTAGTAAGTAAGATTTATACTGTCAGGGGAACAGGTTAATGGCTAAGCAATGAATGATGAAAGCCCAGCTGTCTAGATGAAAGCAGCATCTTTAAAATTAAGTCGTCACTATTGTAATGTTACTTACAAGTTATCGGAGCTGTTGCGAACCATCATTCTATTTTTACAAACAGACCTCCATATTTCACTGCTCATTAAGAGCAAGTTCTTTAACAATTTACTAGTAAGCATCAAATTACGAAGATCGTTTATTTGAAGGTTCTTAAAAATATGCACTAAAACTTCTGATGGTAAGCGAAGCAAGGTGATGTCGGACATTTTGTGTGCCACACCACCACGGTATTATTCAATATACAGCAATATTATCAAGATTTATCGATTATTCTATCATTTTATCACGGAATGACGGTAGGCATGTGGGCCAGATACAAAACAAACAAAAAAAAAGCCAATGTTGTTGTTATTTTTCTTTATCCGTTTTATTTATGCAGAACAGACATAGGAATCTAGCCCGTACAGTCAAATCTTCAGAATTTCGTGTCCGTTAAGGTGGCGTGTAGTACACATGGTCGATTTCAAGTTTATTGCTAGCCCTCTTTTAGTGCGTAATTAGTGCGTAATGAGCCGGGAGGGAACGGATTTTTTTAAATTTTTTTCTATTCTATTAGCTTCAACTTAAAATATGACATTAATTTTTATTCTGTAGTACTGCTAATTGCTTCAAAATATTTTTTCAAAAATTTTAAAAACCACCTTGTGGTTTTGTTTTTCCGTAAATATCACAATGCGCCTGGCTGGCGGCGTGACGTCACGGCTGCCGGTCACAGTAAAGATACTTAAACACAAAAGACATTTAACTATGTACTTACTATAGACAGGAGTCAGGACATAGAGATCGACACTGTAATCTACAACTTATTACCAAGTGGTAACAAGTTGCTCAGTTTAATGTGATACGACCTCTAATGCAGTCGTGTTTGTGCGCGAATAGATTTGACAAAATCTACAGAAAATATGCCAAATTGCGTATTGCGATATTGCATATCCCGATATGATAAAACGGCTGAACGTGAGTAAATATACAAAATAATTACGAAAATAAACTGTTATTTTCGTAAGTATTTTGTATATTTACTCAATAATCAGCCTATATAATAATTTCCAATAAAGTATTCTAGAACATTTGCCTATGCTCTATACCGCCCTCTAGTGGTAAAAAGCGAAAGCACTACTTTTAGGGAAGATGTCGACTTTGTAGATGATTTAGTGATGTTCAAGTGATGTCGTTATATTTGTCGATTAATGTGATAGATAATATTTTTATACCGTAAGTTAAATATAAGTAGTAATATGCTGATACAATGATCATTGCGTTGGAGGACTGTTATGCACTGGAACAGTAAAACTAAGTGATATCTCAGCGGTCCCCCGACGTGATGATCATTGAATCAGAATATTACTACTTATATTAAACTTAATGTTTGACGCCCCGCAGGTTCACATGTGAACCTATAACAATTGGTTTTCAATAGTGTCTGGTTAATGGTTGTTCTGTGTATTTTTTATACCAATTTTGCTTTATAAAAATTATCGATACGTCGAAATCATAACGGAACATCCCTACATGTCCCTACTGCAGAGCGACACCTACCGTGTGGTAGCTGAAACTTATTCTAATTGATTTTAATACGCTGTTTTGCTTCTCAACGTTAGATGGCATTACTAGCGCCCCAGCTCAAAGTCTTTGTATGAAATAGTCTCTAATAGCCGCTCTATTACCTATTAAATCTCTTTGCTTTAACACATAAGTCGATGCGACTAATTTGTACTGATCTACTTGCTTAATAATTATATTTTGACAAACAATTTATTCAGGTTTATTATTATATATATTATAAATAAAAAAGCAAAACAAAATAGAATAATTTAAGCAATCAAAAACCTTTCAAAAACAGCACAATATAGTCTTAAACTGCATTTTGCCATAGTTTACTTGTATTTTAATAAGTCGTAAGTACTTAAATATCGTTCGTCACTGCACTGTGATGACGATCTAGCGATAAAATCTATGAAGTTTTAAATTACAAACATTACTTAACTAAAGCTAATTGTTCTTCTGAGCTATAAAACATGTGACCGACGAAGATAGAAAAATGTGACAACGAAGCGAGAGGAAATGAGCACCAGTAAAACTTGAGGAAGTTCATCGTGGGATAGTGAAAACTATGTTTGCATTTTTTGTTAAAAATATGTGTTTTGTTTTATATGAATGAATGAACGTGTAATAATGACGGATTATTACGCATCGTGTTACATAGTAGTGATAGAAAATCCTAAGTTCAATCCTTTGGAAATATTTTAATAAATTTTTGATTTTTATGTTCATTTTTAAGTTTATATGTTTATATCAATATAATAAAATATAATATTTACAATAATATTATACACAAAAAAAATTGAACTAGTTATTTGTAAATAATATATATATTTTTAGCGTCATCTATCGGGAAGAAGCGTAAAAGCGCACGCAAACGTCTACTACCGCCATCTATTGTACAGGGAACCTAGTTTCCCAACTTTTTTTCTATGAGAGGCAAATCTATACCTAATATTATACATAGTCTATGGTTTTAGCCGAATTGAAACTCCAAAATCATAAGAGAGAGAAAAATAATGTTATCGTTAAATGTATACATAATTTTTAACGCAAATTTTGTTGCGAACAAATTACAAAAACACAAATGTTGAAAAAATTTCCACGAGCAGGATTTGAACCTGCACCCTTCTGACATTCCGGGTCAGGTGCTCTTCCAATTGAGCTATCGTGGTTCTAACCAGCCCGCCGAAATTATTCAACACTTTTTACTTTGTAAGCCAAAGGCGCCTATTCAATGTCAACAACTACCGTCACTAACATCCGATCATAATATTTTTACAAATATTAAAGATCAGTTAAGAAGTAAGCAAGCTATTTATAAATGTTTAAATAATTTTTAACGCAAATTTTGTTGCGAACAAATTACAAAAACACAAATGTTCCTCCACAAATGAACCCTGCAGGTTCAAATCCTGCTCGTGGAAATTTTTTCAACATTTGTGTTAATGTTATCGTTGTTCATAATTTTTTTTCTTTTTTTTCCTTTTGTTGATGGCTTCGTGCAATTAGCACATTTAGCCAGTGTCAAAGTATTTTTTGTAACAAGTTATACATAAATAAACAATATTTCTTTTCTATTTGATGATGATAAATGATAATAGAAATGAGAAGTTAGAAATGATATACCCCCTAACCCCTCGAGTATCTCAGTAAAGATGTGGGGCTTTACTAAGTCTTCGGGCGGACGGACTTCTTGAGAGAATTTGAAAAGTGACGTTGTACTGTTTTGTTTCATTTGCCAACACTCATGCACACTCACGAACACTTAACGGTTAATAATCCACCATTATTTCACATTAATATCCGACAATAAAACAAAACCGCAGACATGACTTCACTTTCCCGCCAAGAAGTCTCCTATCCATCATTTATTATTGCAATTCTTCAATATCTTTTATTAATCGTGTGTTTAGTGTGCTACTACACTATACCATCCAATAGTTCTCTTATAGATGGTCTAAGTTGTTACATCATGAAAAACACGTAGGTATCTATCTAAAGATTTGGCTGTATTTGCTGGATCCCTTTTTTTCGTTAAGTCGAAGAAACCAAAAAAAATAAAACAACAACGTATTTATTTTCTTGGACTTGGATGGATTTTCTATAATGTGCACTAATTAAATTATAAACATGAATCTAAAATTTTGATAGCCAGCCAAACCAAAGATTTTTCTTGTTTATCCTTGTGAATGTAAAATATTCGAGTTGCAGTAGTAAGTAGCGCATTGCAATAGATGGACAATGGATTTATTCAAACAGGGTAAGCTACGATAATGATGACAAGCAAGAGTAAATTATCACTTTTAAAACAAATGTTTCAGAAAAACGTAACGACTGACACTCATTTATATTGGTTGTAACATTTTTTTGATTAAGACTTTTATGTCGTTGAGTTTATTAACCCGTGTGTATGTAAAAATGTTATTACTGCGAACCCAGTCAAGGCCGTCGGCCGTATATCGCAGTGCCTGGCACACAGTGATACTGCGAGGCGCGGTGTTTGGTGCGCGTTTGCTGTCGGTGGGTGGATATCGATATCAAAATATCACGATTGATAGTCTAGCAATTTGCGTGGTATTCCGACGCGACAGTCACTCGGCCACGGCGCACTGCTCTCAGTGATTGTCAGTCCGCCGCCGTCGTTGCGGCTAATTGTTTTCCTTGTTTATATAATTCAATAATATCGCGAACGTATGAGACAGTTAACACCTTTGTGCGAAGTCATATGTGATGGTATTTTATCCTTGTGATGGTTTTTGTTAAATTAACACACCTGATCTAAAGTGCTTAAACTTTTTACTGAACAAAGTGAGTCATTCATTCTAATCAAAACCTGTCAATTTAGTTTTTTTTTTAACTTCAAGTGTGAATAGAATCTAGCGTTTTCCTAACACTTTTAAATTTCATTAAATCTTGGTGTTTGTCTGCAGGAATGGGTCCATCTAGGCCAGCCCCGGCTGTGCCTCGTCTTGGGGTAAATCGATATTCTCCTGTCACAAACTGGAATGATGATCCATTTGGTGCTTATGTGTTTGAGCCTACTCCACAAAATGTGCAAAAGAAAGTGCCTCCACCACGTCCTCCTCCTCCTAGAGTAAACAAATTGCCTGATGTTCCTGCTAAACCTTCTCATTTCATAAGGAGACCGACTGTACTCACCTCACTATTGTCTCGTAAGAAAACTGCAGCTAGCAATCCAAATAGTATCAACCACCAAGCACCATTGACAGAGCTGGGTGTTGATGTAGATACAAATAGGGTGTTTCCTAAATGTGAGCCCAAGAATATACAAACAGGAACACTCATTGACTTCTCTTCCCCTCCAAGCTCCCCAACTTTTACAACAAGATCTAGCAGTGATGGTCTTAGTGTGGACAGTTTTGGATCTGATGCAACAACTTCTACAAATCATCACAATACCAATAATGGTGGAAACGCATCACAGGCTGAAAGTGGTTTCGAGGACGATTTTGATTTGTTCTTAAGTTCTAGAAAAACTATTGTTAAAGATGATACTTTAGATGATTTTACCACTATAGATCCTTTTTCACCTCAGCCTGTAGTGATAAAACCCCCTATTATGAGGAAACCTGTGATAAACAAAGATTTACTTGAAGCAAAGACAGTAAGTCATAATGTAGCAGGAAATGTTATAAAGGGGCCAACAATAATCAGAGCTAAACCGGCCAGGCCCAAGCCTCCAGATAATGCAGCATTGTTGAAGAACACTTTTGGGAACAGTTTCCCCGTCACTCCAATGACTGTCAACACCACCACCCCTATACATAAAGTTGGCAATGGCTTTGGAGATCATTTTGTAAGTACCTTTAAAGTTTTATACAATAGATATTCCAATTACATTAACCTTGCAGTCAGTTAAGAGCATTACCATTTTGTGTAATAGGCACCAATTACGTATGTTTAATACTAATCTAGCAAATTTTTGTTGATTAAATTCTAGGAAACATTTGTTTGTGTGAACAATATCGGTTAAGATAACATTTTAGATAAAACACACAACAAAAATAATTCATAAGATAATCATGTTTGATTTGGAATTAGAAATCAAAATTTTACTTTCTAAATTTTGTTTTTATTTTCGAGTTGTTTCTTTTATTTTATTACAAATCTTTAACATATTACAAAGTAAAATATGTACACAAAGAAACGGCTATCACAAAATTGCAAATTTTAAGATACACAATAATAAATTTATACTTATATTATGTCTGTAAATATCATAGTGTTTATGTACATAATTTTAGGCGAATTATGTAAGCCTTTGTGTTTTTTTTTTCAAATTGTAATTAAGTAAGTATGCAACAAAATTTGCATAAAATTATAGCCTAGCTTGCCTAATTCTTAACTGATCTTTAATATCTGTAAAAATATTAAGACTAGATGTTTATGACTTAATTGGTGACATTGAATTAGGCTTATAAAGTAAGAGTTGATAGTGTTGATTAATTATGGCGGGTTGGACAGAGCCTCGATAGCATAGTTGGTAGTGCACCTGACCATAGCACCTGGCATGTCATGGCATGTAGGTTCGAATCCTGCTAGTGGAAATTTTTTTCAACACTTGTTATTCAAATTGTTACCATGTGTTTTTTTATTCTTTCCTCCTTTCTTTATTCCGAAATATAGGTTGGTGTGCTAGGTGATAGAATTACTGGAATGATCCTGTCTCAAGCAACATAGTCTTTAGGTTTGAGGTTATAAGATCTAGCTAGAGAAATTACCCTATAGGTGCGGTAATTGCTTTCTTTCAGACATACTGTAAACCTGCAAATTCAGATTGACAGAAAGGCCGATTCAGATTTTGGAAATAATACCTTGCTTAGTATTTTTCTAATAGTTTGCCAGCATAGTAAGTGAGGCTGCCTTCACTTCAAGAAATAGATTTAAACATACATAATTAATTATTTCTATCTATAAACTTTTAACACCTCCTTTGGCATAAAAAGTAAAAGTAGATAGTGTTGATTAATTTCGGCGATTTGGCTTGAGCCACGATAGCATAGGTGGCAGTGCACCTAACATGGCATGTCATGGGGTGCGGATTCAAATCCCGCTCATGGATTTTTTCAACACTGTCTTTTTCAAATTGTAATTTGTTTGCAACAATATTTGCGTAACATTATATGTAAATAATCATAAATATAGCTTATTTTCAATACTGTCTTTTTCAAATTTTAAAATCTCAGTTAAAATTTTCATATCACATGACATACTTACACGTTTATAGTTATGTAAAATCGGCGTTTTCTTTACAAGCTAGTTTTTATTTCGTAATCATGTCAGTTTTATGCAACAAGTAATTTGTTGTTGTTTCAATTGTATGTGTAGTAAGTTGTGACTTGTGGCGACTCATTATAGAAATATCAACCAAGGACACTGACCAAATTCAGGAGTCCTATCGTAATAATTGCAAGCCTGACTCATCTTATATTATTATGAATTGTAGATAGATGGCTACAGATATTTTTTAAATAAACGTATCTCCGTCAGTCAAATAATGGCTAACCTCTCGTTATCCATTAAACCAGACACAATAAAAATTCAATTGTTCTATGGCTTCATATGGAGTCACTGGGAGATAAAAGATTTATCGCTAAGTACGAAAATAAGCTTAAGCCAAAATTCATAAATATACAAATACCTACATGACATCTTATATGTGTAATATCTTGAGCAGTTAGGTAATATCTCATTATCCAGGCTAGAGCACTTACTACGCACTTATTTTACTACTAGAGAACTCATATAGACTCGTCACTATCGTCTTGCCGAAACTCACAGTTGGTACAGGTTGACATCGCACATGTGGTCAAAATTTTTGTTGAAAATAAATAATTTACAATACTAATTTCTAATGTTTTCTTGTAAACAATCCATATTAGTGACGGCAGATGTCTCATACAACCGTATGGCCTAGATAGAATGCCCCTTTATTTGAGGCTTAGTGTTCTAAATAAGCTACTAATATGTAGAGATACTACCACTAATCTGGGTTTAGCAGGTTTCGAAAACTGGTAGTTGCTGCTAGTATGACCATCAAATAACTAACTAACCATTTTTAATCTTTTATCTCCCAGTGACTATATGGAGCCATAGAACAATTGAATTTCTATTGTGTCAAGCAAAAGTTTTATGGATAACAAGAGGTTAATGCAATTAAACTATTCTATTATATTCCATTGTACACACAACTAATTGCCAATAACTCATCATTTTCTATTTTTTGGGAACCTTTTATGCAATGAAGGAATTTTGCCCGAGTTTAAGGCAGCCTGCTTGTTATAGATGTTTTATTGCGACTCCAACACCCCGAATCGGTACAAATAATGTGTCCGAAACGTCACCTAGCCCCCTAAACTCGGTTACGCTGAAAATGCCAAAAGCGGACAGCAAATTCTTTATTAAATATCATCATCTCAGCCAAAAAGACGTCCACTGCTGGACAAAGACCTCCCTCAGGAATAAATCATTTTGAGGGGAATTTGCCATAATCGCCACGCTTGGCAGGCGGGTTGGCGATCGCAGTAAGGTGAGAATAATCACAGAGAGACGCTGCTGCCCATGCTCTGGAATGGTCCCATAGTCGCCTTCTACGACACCCACGGGAAGAGATATGGTGGTGCAATTCTTTACACCCGGCACCATACGGGGACTTTATTTATTTTTATTAAATATAAGTATACTATATAGGTACAACGTGTAACAGAATAGAATGGTGTGGTAAAAATAAAAAGATCAAAAGTGTATCCGGACTAGATATTGTATGGATTTTTACAACACCTTTCTGTTACACGTGTATAAAGCTTTATGTTGGGTTTTTAAATTAAGCTACTACTGTTCACTAGCTGTCTCGTATTACCTTTCACCTCACCTGAGGTTGTTGAGGGCTAATACTGTTGGGAACGGATTGCTCCAAAAATGTGCTTTAAATTTAAAATAGGTAGGTATCAATACTTTACAGTATTTTACCGTGCTTCGACGGAAGGCACGTAAAGCCGTTGGTCCCGGATGCATTAGCGGTCGTCAACTACCAATCTGCACTAAGCCTGGTGCAGACATAACATAACATTGGTATGCTTCTGTTGTAGGATTCGAAGACTTTAAGTTGGGACAGCTCTCCGGAGCGAGAGTCGTCGCCACCTATGCCTTCCATCCCGCCGCCCCCGCCGCCCGCTGTTGCCGACGAAGATTTACCACTGGAGTGGCCTGAAGACATCGATGGCTCTGAACCCAACTTCGATTTAGATTATGCGGAGAGCCCTTACGGTGTAGCTCTCTTCGATTACTTCACCGACCATCCGGATGATCTGTGCTTCTCGGTAAGTTCACCTTGATTTTATTTATTGATTCGGGATTTGGCATGTTATATTTTAAATGTTGTAATCGAAATGGTTATTCGAAAAACTGCGTCTTTTTTCATAAGACATTGTTGACTCTTTAGGAAGAAATTCATCTTTTTTTTGAGTTTGCTGGCCTTTACTGCGTGTCCGTACATTAAATTCATCATATTCATAAAACTCTGTCTAGAATGAAAACTATGGTTTCTAAAGTGTAGTCGCCTTTTATCAAACTTTTAAGACATACATTAATAAAAAAAATCTTTTAAAATGTCTCTTATCGTTTCAATTCTTCGAGTGTATATAGCTTTCTTTTGTTATTTTAGTAAAACAATATACATTTTTAACCTTTCGAGTTCAATTTTAAAGAAAGTTTTTGTTTTCTTATTTTTTTATTTAAAAAACTGTATAAACAACTCAAAATAACACACTGGCAACTTGCCAAGACAAACTCTCATGCTCTGTTTATGATTACGTTTCTAGAAAACTTAGGTATGTGTGTTAGGTAGATGTCTATTGTGGCCAGACCCACCATTCATATATATTTTTTAATAATTAAATCTATCGATTAACAAGCAATTTAATACAAATAATTGTCTTATAGGCAAAGCGGAATTGTGTTGCATTGGAGTTCAGGAAAGAAGTAATCAATGGTTATTTTTATTCAATACAGTAGATATAAGCACACAGTATTTACTAAGGAGTTTGAATACAAGTAACAAATGTATGTTAAGCTTTGTTTAGGCTGTATGGCTGGAAGCCAAGCGACTGTCTATTTGTAGAAGGCATTATTTGTCGGTATTTACTGGAGTTCCCTTTCGATTTACGGTATTACGGTGCTCAGTTGCTAAAAGATATAGTATGTTCTGTAGCGTTCGCCACATTCGACCTTTTTTTATTTTCGCTTATGGAGTTCTTTTTTATTTTTTTCACTGACGTTTAGCCTATGTATGAAGCTTTTGGAATTTTGTCAGATTATGATTGAGACGTAGAGTAAAACGTAGTGATTACTTGCTCAGTGACGTAGAGGTTTTTTGCTTGAAGTTTTTTGGTGAATTGGATTAAGATTTTAAAGAATTGTTTCTTTATTTTATTCGTAAGGTCGAATTCCCTTTTTCTTCTCCATCATCCTTACCATACCCTCAGCGGTGGGAGTGTTCTGTTTTCTCGTTTACCAAACATATTCTACGCTTGGAATACATTTGGTGTGCAGTGAAGTGATGCACATGTACAACGGCCTAGAGTCAGCGTTCGCTATTCTCTTCATCTTGACGGTGTGTAAAAACCAAAAGTTTAAATTGATTTAGTTCAAAAGTACTTCATTGCCAAAGAGATACTGATGCCAAATTACGTGAACTGAAACATAATACATTCAAGCCTTTTAGACTATTTGATTATAGAGTTGTTCAATGTTGTAAGCTATTTTCTATTTCACTTGGAGTGTAGATGAAACTTTTGTGAAAATTAATAAGTGGTTATCTTATCTTATCTTATCTTAGTGGGGCCTGCTGAGGTTTCCCTCTTGTAGTAACACTTCGACCCATCGGGATCTTTTGTGTAACCCCGTCCTTTCACTCTTCTTCCTCTGTAAAGATAGATACCATAAGCTTGGCCACGTCCTTAAGCCTGTAGTCCTCCGGTTTCGGATAAGCCGACCCCAGGAGTCCCATTTTTTTCCTAGCCAAAGAGTCGCAGTCACACAGTAGGTGATGCATTGACTCCGTTTCGTCTCCACATGCCCTACACAAGCTATTTGTTGATAGATGCGTTCTGTGGAGCATTTGTTTTATGGCATAGTGCCCTGTCAAGGCACCGATGGTTAATCGGGCCTGCCTTCTACTGCCTCCGCATATGAACTTACTCCGTCCAAAGGCGTTTTCACCTAGGAAAGATTTGGAGTGTTTCATACCCGGCTGCTCTTTCCATTCGATGCCGTGCCTGTTTTTGATGTAATCTTTTAAGGTCTTATTGATGGTACTTGGTGCAAGTGCCACGAACGGCTCAGGACCAATAAGCTGGGTCTCTGAGCCCTCCCTGGCAAGTGCATCCGCCATCTCGTTGCCGTCGATTCCCATATGGCCTGGGACCCAGATCAATCGCACCTTGTTATGTCCACCTAGCTTGTTTAGAGCTTTAGTGGTTTCTAGAACAAGGCCAGAGTCGATTCGGGGCGAAATGAGTGTCTTGAGCGCTGCTTGGCTGTCACTCAGGATGAATATATTGCGCTTTTTCATAGCTAACTCTATATTCTGCTTTGCGCATAGGAGAATTGCGAAAGTTTCGGCTTGGTAAACAGTGGCAAATTTTCCCATGCTTTGACTATGCTTGAAGTCGTTGTTATATAAGCCTTCCCCTGTGCCCGACTTCATTTTCAATAAGTGGTTAATAATAAGCTTTATATTATTACTAGTTTTGTTTGTATGTCTCGCAGGTTTTAATGAGGCCTGTGTACATAGCAGTTTATGTTAATTTTGCTGCTTCTAATTAAGGACTGCTAAAATATTTTCTATTTCACTTGGAGTGTAGATGAAACTTTTATGAATATTAATAAGTGGTTAATAAGTTTTATATTATTGCTAGTTTCTTTGTATGTCTCGCAGGGTTTAAGGAGGCCTGTGAACATAGCAGTTTATGTTAATTTTGCTATTTCTAATTAAAGACTGCTAAAATATTTTATTTAGCTTATGACGCTCTTTGTAAATATGTTAAGTAATAAAAAAATTATTATACAAAAGAATTTAAATGTAGCACGTTATAGTTCTTATTGTATAGGTAGTTGTTTTATTTTGTTGTGGTCCGAAATTTGCGAATGTCCTACTATCGTTGGATCTTTCTATCAAATCGTAGTTCTACATAAATTAAATTTTTGGTGGTACCAATAGACTATTACCTAAGTAAGTCTATTAAATTTCTCAATAAATTTGATAACATATGTCATGGTATATATGCTTTATGAGACCTAGAAAAACAAATAGAAAAAGAAAAAATTAAAGGAGCTTTAAGGCATACTAGAGATAGGTATATCTTCGCACAATTCTTACCTACCTCAAACCGGCAAATAACGGTTAGCACGGAAAAAAGAGATATACTATCCCGATACAGGCAAGTTTGTTAAACATCACAAAAACCATTAACAGAATGCGTCAACCAATGGAACATCTTCGCACAATTCTTACCTACCTCAAACCGGCAAATAACGGTTAGCACGGAAAAAAGAGATATACTATCCCGATACAGGCAAGTTTGTTAAACATCACAAAAACCATTAACAGAATGCGTCAACCAATGGAACCTGTAATTCGAAAAGTAAAAAACCAATTCTGTTTCATTACGGGAAAATAAGTGTAATTTAAAAACAGATTACTATTATTGTTTTAAAGTTCAAACCTTTTGTATGTATAAGGTGGTCTGGTGTGACGTCGTATGTATGCTGGCATAATTACCTACACACTTGAATAAACATATACCTATTATAAGTGTCGCTTGCGTAGTTGGGCGCGTGACGTCAAGCGTGTGTTGTATGCGCCAGCGCAGCGCCTGCCATCTGCCCGGCTCCGGTAACGCCAGGAATGTTGCTTGTTTTGGGCGTTTCGTTTACGTTATGTTGCTGGATATGTCATTTTAGTAGACATTTTTATATGTATCGAGAACGCTATCGCTCGTGAACCGTTATCATAATTTCCATTGAGTAGGTGTTAGTCACAAACAGGAACTCGCTATCGTTATCAAGTTGAAACTTCCACATTAATGTGTTAGCGATGCGAATGAGCGATTTTTTACTTCTGTATTTTGACTTCTGACTTTTTGCCTTTATTTTTATTTAATTAATTAATGATTGAATGATTTAATGAATAATTGATCTTAAATCAAAGAATATTAGGTATTTTGGTGACGCACATTCTCATCTTTTTAGGGTTCCGTAGTCAACAAGGAACCCTTATAGTTTCGCCATGTCGTAAAGTAATTTTTTTTTTAGGTTACCTCCGACCTCCCTCCCTACACGTGAAGTGGGGATGTAATTTTTTTTCTTGTCTACCCCATAGTGTGGGGTGTCGTTGGATAGCAATTTCAAAAATATTGCAGGTTTGAGAAAACAGTTTTTGATTGAGGCATCAGTTTGTGAACTATTAAGCTTTAAAGTACAAAATTTTGTTTGAGTTAAGTGCCCCCCCCCCCCCCCCCCTCTGCCAGCCAAATGATTGTTTTTGGATACGTGAAAAAATTAACGGTAGTTATGACGAAGTCAAAAGAAAAACTATCACAGCTAAGTATGCTTTACAAGTTTACGGATAACAGTCGACCAACTTATAAAATGTACTTGGCGCAGTACAAATTCCTCATTGGGAACTACTTAAATAACGTTGTCAGGGTGTGTGAAACCGTTAGTATCTACTAAGTATATGAGCCATCGTTAAATAAATGTTCATAAAAGCCCTCTTCTCAGAGTCCGCATTATTGAGATGGGTTACGGAACCCTACACTGCGCGTTGCCCGACTCGCACTTGGTCGGTTTTTATACTTTTAATTCCTGTAGGTAACTGAGATCGCCACCAGTTCGGCTTGGTTTAGTTTTTCTAAATCTTTTGTTTTCTACTGAAAATTCAGTTAAATGTTTAAACAGGAGGGTGA
This sequence comes from Eudonia mercurella, assembly GCA_963082485.1. Taxonomy (NCBI): domain Eukaryota; kingdom Metazoa; phylum Arthropoda; class Insecta; order Lepidoptera; family Crambidae; genus Eudonia; species Eudonia mercurella. The sequence goes on along the minus strand of OY720042.1, from coordinate 7,650,763 downwards.
AAGTGTGGTAAGGTCAAAAAGTTCTTCAGAGCACTCGCCATAGTATAAGCGGTAGAAGACAATTAGTGACGCGATATTTTTTTTTTTTATATTATATTTTTATAGATATATTAAGTTAAGGTTTTAAAATTATTTAAATAATATAAAAATATTGTAAGCCCACATTTGCATGCCGTGGCAGCCTTTAAGTGAGACAGCACTTAGATTAAGACTTTTTTCCAATGATTCTTTTTATGTAATTTTTGTTGGTGTATGTTTTGTTGGTTGTCCTTAATAAATAAAATAAAATAAAATAAAAATAAAATTATTCATAGCTCGGCAAATAACTTCACTCCACTACGTAATTGTAGGGATTCTAGAGTATTTAGTGACCTCTGTGTTACCGATAATTAGATTATGAACTCCGATGTACAGTCACGAACATTAACGTTTAAACAATATAACTCTTAATACAATGGAATAAGAGTCAAAACGAATCAAAAATGTATGCATGTTGTTCGTGACTGTACCTTTAACATATGAGGATATTTTTTACGTTTATACTAGATAGCTGTGCCCCGCGGTTTCACCCGCGTTAATTAGATAGCGTGATATAGCCTATATAGCCTTCCTCAATAAATGGACTATTCAAAACAAAAATAAATTTTCAATTCGAACCAGTAGTTCCTGAGATTAGTGCGTTCAACCAACCAAACAAACTCCTCAGCTTTATATTATTAGTATAGATGTGTTTATTGTTCTTAAGAACGAAAAGTATTGATAAGCACGCAACAATTCATATTTCATATTTTGCCTGATGTCATGCTAAATAAAATTAAAAGAAAAAAATACTTTTTAAAAACAAGCTTTTTTTACTTGTTAATAAAAAAAGAACTAAAAATTAAAAATAATGTAAACCTGGTAATAAGATTTTTTTTAATAAATAAAAGCGTGTTACATTGTGATTACAAAAAAAATAATGAAGGTGTAAATACTAAATGTTCTTTAATGTTCCATCAAAATGTAACACGCTTTTATTTATAAAAAAAATCTTATAATCAGATTTAAATTAATTTTAACTTTTTTTTTATTAACAAGTAGGTAATAAAAGCTTGTTTTTAAAAAATATTTTTTTCTTTTAATTTTATTTTTAACTTTTTAGTATTTTTGTAGGAAGATAAGGGCTTCAGTAGGTACAACAGAGTTCGCCCTGGTACCCTAAGGCGCAACGTTAACGATATGACATATTTAGCAACAAAGTACTCGTCAAGACTAATCATACGAGCCCAAACTCGATAGGGTTGTGTCGTTTAACTACCGATTTCCTATGGCCATCTTCCTGCTCCATCATCAGACCCTGGTTATCATCTAGCACCAAAGTACTCGTCAAGACGGATCAAACGAGTCCAAACTCGAGGGGATTGTGTCGTTTAACTACAGAGTTCCTATAGCCACCTTCCGGTTTCATCATCAGACCCTGGTTACCATCTAACACCAAAGTACGAGTAAAGACGAATTATACGAGTCCAAACTCGAAGGGGTTGTGTCGTTTAACTACCGAGTTCCTATGGCTACCTTCCGGTTCCATCATCAAATCAGCTCCATGTCATAATAATTTTGCATTGTCATCCGATTTACACATGCATGCAAAATTTCAGCTCAATCGGTAACCGGGAAGTGGATCCAATTTTGATTATGCACAAACATCAGACAGGTGAAACTAAATAAAAGCTTGTAAAATAGAGACTACCTACTACGATATATCGACGCAATTAAGATACTGGAAAACCTAGCTGATTTCTTATCATTTTATAAATACATCTAATCACGTGGATAATTGCGTCTTATCCGAGTTATAAATAATGACAAATGATGATAGGTATTAGGTTTTTTTTGTAGATTATTTATGAATCCAGGTGGGTTACTCTTGAAACACAATTGCAATAATCAATTTCCAATCCCAAATCTAAAAAATTTAAATGGCACTCTTAAAAGCGATAATAGCGCTACATTGCAATTAAATTGCGTGGAAATTGAGTGAACAAATTATTATCGAGATGAGGCGTTTTGAAATTGCGAAACTTACCCCAATATCGATACATATTAATCGCATTGGAATTGTATTGAGATTGAGTTTGCGTCAAGAGTAGCCTACCAGATTACACTTCTGAGCTAGCAGAAAGAAAATACCCGCTAATAATGTTAGCCAAAATAGTAGAGTTCACCCTAACATACATACGTAGGTATTTTATTTTTATTGGTATATAATGATTATTTTATCAGTGATTAACATTGATGGCCCCATTACCTTACTATCATCTCATTGGGATTTAATATAATGATTGCATTAAAACCGCTCTTTAAAAAATATTCAATCGAAACTATTCCGTGTACAGATCGCAATATGAGGTTATAGTGTCTTAATTGCGGCGATTTTTCCTGAAAATACAGTACAATACGTTGTCGGTTGCAGGAACTGAATAATGTTCTCAAAAATGATGTATGACTGGTTGTAGCCCGAGTCTCGTTTTACATAAACAATTGTTTTATCTTGATTTGGAGACTGTGAATGATATCATAAGCTATTCTAAGATTTCAGTGCTAATGAGAGGAATTTGCCATAATAACCTGTATTTTTCAAGGTCAGGTTAACAATACCTTCAAGTCGCCTTCGATAAAGGTTGTTTTTACTAAAATGTTTCTTTTTAATTGCTAAAAGCCAATCTTAGATGCCATAATAGTTATAGGCAAGTAATACAAAACTCTAAAGATTATTGATACTTAAGTTTCCTCTAAGCATAGGTATAGCTGTATCAATCTTTCAGTTTTATATTAGGCACTTAAATGAAAGTAAATTATGTACTAATCGTATTTTATATTCTGGTTAGCGTAAAAGAGAATAGTTACCACTGTATTCTCAAAGGAACGTCATAAGAAGAAGGTAAATTGCATGCTTATACAACGTCCGTAAGAATGGGTCGGGTCAGATGTTAAGTACTAATTTTGCGTCAACAATTGATTGCATGAGTAGGGTCATTACACCTCATCAAGAGCCGCGAAGACCTTGATTCAATCTTTGTTACGAGCTATTGATAGCTCGATAAACTCGAATCATTGCTTAGCACGCCATTGACTGATAGCCTCAATATGTAGGTTTTGCTACGCAGTAAGAAATGTTTCTATAGACATTTTATATTTCCTAATAGCTTTTGCAAAGGTGGTTTAATTTTTACTCGTTGGGCCTGTCCGATGTGTTAGTTCATTTCGTTTCTTTTCCATTGATAAAATGGAGGAGCTCGATGACGCTTTCTTTCACTATTTTATTATATAGTCACTAAATGAATCAACTATATTAAATATCTTGAGCTTCGTTCACCGTCCGGAAGGCACGTTAAGCTTTTGGTCTCAGTTGTGTTCGTAAGATGGCACTCGTCAAAACCAACCCGAATGGGGTCAGCGTAGGGGGTTGACTCAATCTCTATATGCTATTATTGTTCCTTACTTCCTAAAGGAAATATGTTAATATCGGTACGTAAACTTTACTTCAAAGGTCGTTCTACAAGAGTTAAACTAGCGTGATAGTACGTCATTACTGTAAAGGTGTGAGTCCATTACTTACATCACAGCTCCGCTATAGCAAGTTCCATATCAACAGTAGCGTGACTTATATAGTTTCCTCACGAAGTTGGTATATTTTGTGAGTATTTATGCAACTATTAATACTTACATGCGCTCACGAATTCATGACGACATTTTCGAAGGGGTAGCCACAAACTGCTTAACGTCTAGAAATTACACTTCCAGACACCATTATAAACGTGAAGCCTCGGTTCTCCGCTATGGAGTGATTGAATCGTAATATGATATTGCCGTCCAAAGTGAATGTTAGTCGATTCAACTGATCGATATATTGATAATTGTCAGGGAGTGTAATAAATGACTGCTCAAACATACACTACATATACACATAATAAAGACTAAGATAATTAAAATATCTCGTCGGCGACGTGTACTATGACATGGTTTAAGTATCACACCTTTCAGCACGCGCACGCATTATGTAACTACAGACCTTAGGGTCTGCCTAGACTGCAGAGTGATGATATAACCCATGATACGCTTAAATGAGCGCTCTTTAGGCAATAAAGTAGATAAGAGCGGCTTGTCACAGGCTCAAAAATTTAAACCCTATTCAGGTGGCTTACTTAGGCTTAGCTATACTGCTTTAAGAGCTCATCCCAATCTCAGCCTGTTTGATGAATACATCGCTAACAGGTTACTTCTTTCACTGTTACAGGCAAATGCAAGAATAAATCTCATACGGCGGGTAGATGATGATTGGCTGTACGGGAGCCTTCGCGGCGGTGCCGAAGGGTTGTTTCCCTCGAACTACGTGGAGATCAAAGTGCCGTTGGCGAACGAGACCGCGCCTCCGGTCCGCGCGCTAGGGCTCGCCAAGGCGCTGTACGACTTCGAGCCCGCGCAGCCCGGCGACCTCAAGTTCCAAACCAACGACACCATAACAGTGCTCCACAAACTCAGCGACGCGTGGTACTACGGCCAGTGCAACGGCGCCAAAGGACAATTCCCAGTCAACTACGTCCAAATGTGCTAACAAACACTATTATAGCCCCAATTTTTATGATATTAACCACTTGCCGCCGTATTATTATACTATGCTAGGTGATATGTACTGCACGAGTCTCATATCAGAAATTGCTGTTGTATACCTTTTTATGGACCCACATTGATATGGCGCGCGAAAGAAATTATTATTATTATTAGCAAATGAAATATCAGTGAAGTTGTTATTTTAAATTAAATAGCGATATGAATAAATACGACAACGACTTGAAGTACTTGATTTCATTATGTGCAGATATATCTGTGAAGCCATGTATGTGTAGGTACAATTAGACGTTTACTATTTTACGTTTTTTCACCCTCGATGCCATAATAAAGTAAGTAGATATTCAGTTATATAAGTTAGTGATAAACATGGCGCCCTTTAAACGTGATTTTAATAAAAAACATTGAAAACGTAGTGATGTAATATGACTGATTGTAAATATTAGTACTTCTATTAATTTGAACGCCCCCGCATAGAGTATTAATATATTTTAGTTGGTAACGGTTGTGTAATATGTTTATATAATTTGTATTATAGTCTTGATTTGATCTGAAATTTAGTTTATAGGTTTTAATTTGTTACTTACTTTAACCGTGAGATTGTAGCTAGACCAAGTCAACATAGCTTGTAAATATGAAATATTGAAGCAACATGCTTTTAAAGTAATAGTTTATTTTTCTTATAATTTAATAACTAATTAAATTAGTAACCATACGCTTTGTAAGGCAAAGTGAGGATTACAATGCTGCAATATGTCAATAAACTGTTTTGTAATTTTATAAATTGTAGCCGGAGCTTTAAACGCTTTTGACCGTTTTTGTTAGAAGTCAGTGCTTGAGGCTGCCTGGTGCAATAGTTTCGATGTGTATAAAATATTTACATTAAATGTTGTACATTTTTGTTAATTCTGTTTGTCAATCTAAATGTTGATTATTATTTGAAGGGACCATAATTTTAAGTGCCTTAAGTATTTTGTGTATAAAATGATGAATTTATTTATCTAATTAAATTTAATGCAAATCATTATATTGTTTTAATCAGTAGCCTCGTTCCTTCAGCACACTTAATTTTACGTAAGTAGTTTGTTTCTATAGTTCATTAAAAAATATCGGCTTATTTAGTTTTTTTACATAAATGTATTACTTATTATAAACTAGCTCGCTAGACTATACTTAGGTGCGATGAAAGTACTCAAGTTTCTAGCGTAGATGTGACTTTTGTTTGTTATTTGACGATGAAAATGCAGACTTACGCATTAAGCACTCAACCAAAAAAAATAATAATTGTGCGACGAGTTAAGGAGCACTCCCTGGCTATCTACACTACACACACATCCCGAAAGATATTTGACAAGCAAATCTAATTTTAGGCCCTTTTGGAAGATTCAAATTATTATTTTTATATGATTCAAATTAATTTCATGTGGTAATATTAAGACGACAAAGTTTAAATGCTATTCACAATAATGAACAACTATTTTACAATAATCAGATTACCTAATTCGAATCTGCAAGGAAATGAAAAAAAAAAGCAGACTTATCTTCATCATCATCATCATCATCTCAGCCAAAAGACGTCCACTGCTGGACAAAGGCCTCCCCCAAGGATCTCCACAACGACCGGTTTTGTGCTGCTCGCATCCAGCGGCTTCCCGCGACCTTCACCAGATCGTCGGTCCACCTTGTTGGAGGCTTGCCCACGCTGCGCTTTCCGGTACGCGGTCGCCACTCGAGGACTGCTCCGCCCCAGCGGCCATCAGTCCTGCGAGCAATGTGCCCTGCCCACTGCCACTTGAGCTTAGCAATTCTTCTTACCTTAATGTGACTTATCTTAATGTGATCTTATTAGACTCAGTTTATATGAGAAATTAAGAAAGTAGTTAGTATAATAATGAGCGATGTTACTTTAAATTATAGGTTTAATGAAACATGAATGGTTACATCACATGAAGTGAGGTTTATTATTTGAACAAAAATAATCTATAGGTCTTAAAATATTTACAATTCCTTAATTTACAACTTAATGTCAACATACCCTGTTCACTTTTCAACCGTGGCTTTCAAAAGAACAGTTTATTCTTGAGGCGAGTTGACGGCAAGACATTCGGTAACATACAAAGGCTGTTTTGTATATTCATTCTGATTATATCCTACCCTGCGGTAATATTATTGTAGTAGCGATGAGCAGGACAAATAAAGCCACCATTTACAACACGTTGAAAAGGGAAAAGAGGGCGGATTTATTTTGTTTCTAATATAGAATACGTAGCATAACATACTTTAATAAAAACTAATGGTCTAGTAACACAGTCCCGAACATTTATCTAGCGCTTTACAGAGAATAGCTTCTCAATACCTATTCTCGATGCTATGGCCTCCACTTAATTCTAAATTAGCGTTTCTGTAGAAACTAACGTTCACATTCAGGTACAAAACATACATAATATGTAGCATAAGTTTTGAAATCCAAAACAGTCAATTATAAATCTAATAAGTTAAGAAACAAAATGTGTTAAAATGAACTTAACAACGGGCGTAGATTTGAATGCAAACAAAATTTATTAATTAATAAAAAGCACAAGAAATTGGAGCTGTTTAAAATATTGCACGAAATCAGGATAACCAACAGTTTTGCCTTACATTTAAGGGTCCATCTCACTAGGATGCCTGGGAGGAGGCGGCACCATTTATATTGAAATTAAATGGAAACTAATACATCGACATTTCTCTTAGGGAGTGCGCAGACGACGGACATTTATCCGCTTGCTTTGTTAATATCAGTCCTTCGTATGCGTTATAGTCGATGAAGTTGTAAGCGATCAATTTTGACGGACAACAAAGTCCGTCGTCTGCGCAATCCCTTAAGGGGGTGCAGCGAGGAATTTGAAAATTTACATGTTTTTAAGTCACTGGTGCTAGGCGCCGAGGCGTGAATAGGTATTATACATTAAAAGGACTAGTGTAGGTTAGCTTGATCCTTTCACAAGGTCATGGTTGTCTTGGAATTTGAAACAAATACCCAGAAACTGCATAAACAATACGTAAAATAATGATATCTAAAAACTTATTTCTTCAGAAACTTTGTAAATATAGCACAAATGAAACAATGATCCGACATCAAAATGTTTGTATTGATATTTCGCAGGGCACTGTTGTCTTATATTTTCAATTAAAAAACATATTATTTTTTACCCAAACGCCTATGATTTTACGAAAGTAAACATTGCTCTAATTAAATCACCAGCCTACTCTGTACAGATATTAGTGTGCGAGCGTATTCGTAGTCGTGCGCCGTTGTCACACCACTGCCACGCGCCGCTCGCTCGCTATCATAAAGCAACTTGAAACTCGCAATTTTGCGTCCGCGCTGCACCCCCTTAACGCTAAACCTCTTCTAGGGAAGCTAATACATTCTTAAACGATGTTAATATCTTTATGGCCGTAGCATCCTAGCAAGATTACAAAGTCAAAGTCTTAGTAAAAATTTCATTTTAGTTTTTTACAAATTTGCTAGGTACTTTGCGAACGACACAATATTATATCTTTGAATAAGTTACTTTACATCTTACCTATATGAACTGCATAAAACGCACTTTATAATGTCTGTGGTGAATTAAAGCATTCAGACGCATAGTACGCAAATTAGGTACCTTATACACGGATGGCCAGAATTCGAACCACAGAATAAACACGAGAATAAAAAAAATCAAGAATTATGTGACTTTATTAAAAATGTGACACCACTATTAAAGATTTATATGGAAAGTTTAAAAAAAGTAACCGTAGAAATGTGGACATTGGATTTGACCGGGCATACAAAAAAAATGTTAAATAAATTAAGTACCAAAAACATAACCGCCTTGAATATTCTTAGAAAACTAACAATTTTAAAGCTCTTGAAGTATGAAAAAAAAGTAGTTTTAATAAAAAAAATTGTTGTGCCACATTTTAACAAGTTTAGGTTTAGTTTGTGTAGAATATAATATGTATACTTTAATTTAATTTAAATGAAAAATGTTTTTTTTTATTTATTTCAGATTATTTTTTAAATGTTGGGCATAACGAATATTTAAAGTAAGTAATGTTATTTAAGTACAAAGTAAACTCTAAAAGTAGTAACGTTGTTTTTTTTAAAGCAAATATTAAGTTAGGACATTAAGGACAAATAGTTTGCAAAATCTTAGTTTCACCAGTTTTAGTAAATTACTTATTTTATATTTATGTTAGGTACACACAGGGAATGGACTTTGGGGAAAGAGGAAATTGACGTATGGGGAATGAACGAACGGGGCCAGAACGATTAGGTACCTACTGTAAAAGCCCGAAGTGCGGTAAATCCTAGAATTTAGGTACCGGTGTAAAATCTAAGATTTAAACCGTTATGGTTAAATGCCGAAATTTGGACTTTTACCAGCAGTTTATCTGTAAATCCTAGATAAATCTGGACATATGCGTATCTGGTAATTTGCGAAACAAAATCTGGTCATATGCGTATCTGGTAATTTACGAAACAAAATCTGGTCATATGCGTATCTGGTAGTTTGCGAAACAAAATCTGGTCATATGCGTATCTGCTAGTTTGCGAAACAAAATCTGGTCATATGCGTATCTGGTAATTTACGAAACAAAATCTGGTCATATGCGTATCTGGTAATTTACGAAACAAAATCTGGTAATATGCAAAATGCACTTCTGGGCATCCGCGTAAAAGGTAATTTGCGTTTCTGGTACTATGCGTTTGAAGGAATTATAGAAACTAAATTATAAACAATTTTTTTAAAATTGTAGGCAACCATCTCCAAACAGTGTGTTTAATAGCCGATTACCTATTTAAAATTACATCACAATACAAAACTGTGTAAAAGTTTGACGTTACTATAATGAGGACTCCTTCGAGATGAATTATTATACATAAGGCTTAAATAATAAATATAACAGTTATGCAAGTGACGCAAAAACTGCATCTCCGTTCATACTTACCACATTAGCAATGTTGAATGTAATATTGTGTTAGAATAACAAATAGTAAAAACAAAACTATCAAATTTAACTTAAAGGAGATTTTATTTTGTAGCAAATACAAATTAGTTAATAAAAAAATAGATAATAAACTGCAATGATACATAGTTTTATCTTGTAATTGCACTCACAAAATTTCGCGGTCCTTCTTCATTTAAAACTTAACATTTCAATGACAGATTTGATCGTATTCGATAAGAAATACGAAATGGAAAATATTATTTTCGCAATTCGATTGCTAATATAAACTATAAACAGTCATCAAACTAATCATGACTGTAATCTACTAGAATAGATAACGTTGGGCTTATTAACGATGAATGCTTGTAAGCGGCAACTTAAAAGGGCGATATAAAAAATTGTTCTCACAACATGAACTGAAAATTACTAAAATATTTTTATTGTAACAATTCGATCCTAAGTTATAACTAGATTCCAACCGCGGCTTCGCCTGCGTTGAATTCGATCTGTTCCAAAAGTTTCTATCGCTTTCGCCTCCGGGAACCTTCTACGCCTATGATACTTTCGAGTCCTAACTACCTCTATGCAAAAACCACGTCGATCCGTTGCTCCCTTTTTGACGTGAAGGAAAGACAAACGAACAAACACACTTTCGCATTTACAATATTAGGTAGTAATATACATACATATGTATAAATAGTAGGTACATTAAATTACATAGACTATCAGATATAAATGTATCTGAAGTAATGTTTACAAGTCGAAAAAGGATTTTAAAAGATATCTGCTGCAATAAAACTTATTAGTTAAATTAAAATACAAGTTAACCTAGACTGGAACGATAATTTGTTTACAATATGGACAGCCTCATTTTCTGAAATAACTTTTTTTCATTAACATTAACATTGTTTGCTACATTACAACTTCGATATCACCTTAATCATTATTATCTATTTATTAATTATCATTTTTCTTACTATAGACAAGTTAACATTTGCGTTTTAAGCAAATAAAAGCTTTCAAATATTCTTAACACGAATTCTATACACAGAAAGCAATTAACAATAGGTACCATTAGATTAACATATTTCTGTATTTACAAAATCGCTTACAATTAATGGTAAGCTGCACATTTTACTTATTATAACTTTAGTTGTAGGATGAGAGCGTGGCAATGACCACATTGAAATTATTTATTTTTATTATAAACATTATTGAAAAGTACAATTTCTGTTTGAAGGTAGAGAAAACGCGGTACTCCCACTACTTGCTGCCCGTTTGATTGCCCTAGGAGCACATTAAAAAGTATGCTGTACCTTTTATCCTACTTTATAGTGGAGAAAATGCGTCCCCAGAACCGCGAGATATCTGGGACTCACCAATCTAATTGTTTTATAGTTCTTAACTTGTTCAAGCTGTGTATAATGAAATAATCCTATTGGTGATTTGTTTCTCGAACGCCGCTTAGTAATCTCGCACAGCTCTGGTGGAATGGCAGACTGTGGGCGAACGGGAGAGGATACCTACTAAAAACTTCAATAATATCCAATTACATATCGCAAAGGCGAATTGTGCCCGCGGCAAGCGCCAAGAAACTCGTAGTACCCAAACCGCCATGATACCACGGTAAGTACCTACCCACTCCACTACATTCATTCTGTGGTGCCCCTTTTTTGAAGCTTGACGGGGTGAGGGGAGGCCTTCGCCTTAAAAGCCCTTGTACCATCCCTTTTCAGTTCTCTGCCACAAGGATGGCTCGGATCACGACAGCAAGCACCAAGTTCCACCCCCACTATTCTGTAGTGCAAACATAGGGCCACGTGCAAATAGCGAGTACTCCCACTACGAATCAGTCTACGTCTGTAACGCGTGCGTGCGTGCCGGCCGCTGTCACATCAATATGCTGGAGATGTGTCATCACTTATTTTATTCATTTACTAATTAACATTTTATTTGATATTTACAGATCAACGGTAGCCTATAATAAAAGGCTTTTGCTATTGGCGTTTAATCAGGCCTGTATATAGGTATTCTAGGTACAAATTCTATAAGAAGTACATACTCCATCATGGACGAAGAGTCGCAGTGCTGCTTCGTAAGGCGCCAGCGAAGGCCTAGTTTGTTGTACAGGCGACTGTTCTCCCACTCTAACAATTTGTTCAAGGAGTGTTGGGTCTGGAATATGAAAAGAAATTTGATATAAATACAGGATCCGATCTTTACAGTAGATTCTGTGTCAGTAGTCCCAAAATAGGAAAAGAAAATGTTTATAATAATAATAATAAAGTAAACATGCTGAAACAAAATAATAAATTTAATAACATTACCAACAATTTAATTAGTCACAGTAATCAGTACTGCTTACAAATTGACCTTTGAACAGGAATATCTTGTTAGGTGTATACCTAAATAATACGCATATTATGATACAAAACAAATTTTCCTGCATAGTTCATTTATGAATAAAAGATGTTATTAGTTGCAATATAAATATTGGGATATTTTTAAAGATTATGAGTTCCCCATGTTTTGTTGTAGGACAGAGGCAAATAGAATGACTTGCTGCTGTTTGTTCGAATGATGACTTTGAACTATATCTTATGCATTGTGCTCATTAAAAAGATTGTAGACATTCGTCCCATTGGACAACCAATGACGAATGTCTACAATCTTTTTAATCAGTTACCGACTTTCGGCGGCACAATGCATAAGATATAATTCAAAGTCATCATTCGAAATTCATCAATCAGGGTACAAGCCCTGCAGTTTTTCGTGTAACATTTTTAAATTGTAAATTTACATAAGAAAAAATAATAAAACACATAGGTAGTTATGGGAAGTTTGAGTAGATTTTGTCGTGTTTTTATCACATTACAATTTGTGTAAAAATAGAATTACATTTGTGCAAATAGCTATTATAATAAAGAAACAATCACTTGAGTACATACATACCTACTAATCACAACATAGTAACTTATAAATAAAAATACTGACACAATACCAGATTTCGCCAGTCTCATTTTCTACTATCTTACTTGGATTATTTTTTACTTGATATGAGTCATGTATGGAAAATAATGTAGTATGGTAGTATGGGGAAGAGCAAGGCTAGCTGCTTGATGCTTGATGATCAAAATTCAATATCATGTATTCAGTTTAGGCTACAAATAGGTAGCTATTATGAATGTCACTATGCCATCGGTTTGTAAGTCTACATCCTAAACTTGTAGATGTTTCACAGATGGGCTTCTACCCTTCCCACATAAACAATAGCGCATGGGGAGATCGGCCCATAACTCACCCTGCTGGTCACACACCAAACAATCAGGACCAGGCTTAATGTGTCTTCCAAAGCCCAGCCATAGGATATTTAAATTTTTGTGGTCAGTATGTCAGTGACCCCGCAGTGTGAAAGTTGCTGAATAAAGAAGGTCGTAAGCCAAATGTGTAAGCCAAATACAAAATTAACAAATCGTGACATTATTATTTAAAAAAAAACTAAATCCGACTAACCCTTTTACTAAGGCATATGACTGGCCAGAGAGAGCAACCAAGGGTGCAGCAGCAGCAAACGCAGCCACAGAACAACCACTTGACGTTAACGGGCAATGTCTTTTTCAGCACGCTGTTGATGCGGGCCACTGTCGCTTGGTACTCTTCTGGAGCTACACGCGACTGCAGCCCGGAGGGGAACTCTCCATTGAAGCGGTTGCTCAAACCAAAACTAAAAAGATAAAGAAAAGAGTATTTTTATAATTTTTTTTCATTAGGGGAAGCCTATGTCCAGCAGTGGACTAAGATAGGCCGATGATGATGATGATGATGATGATGATGATGATGATGATGATGATGATGAATATTTTTTATGCATGGTCCTTATCATTTTCAATTTTTTTTTAATAATCTATTTTTATTTCACTTGAATATTTATGATTTATATTTTAAGTAGATGATTTAGTAAGAAAAACTGAGTCTGTTATGTAGTTGTTACACCATAGTACCTACTTCAAACCAACAGTTGCCAAGTTAAGTTCATGAAGTTTGCATACATATTGTTAACAATACTGTTAAATTCCATCCAATAGAGATAAGATAGTCTGTCCATCAGAGTTTAACCCATTTAGATTGACCTGGCATTTGTGTGTTGTTGTAAATGAAACTCTAAAAGTATCACATTAAGATACATCTATAATTTTAGGCGTGTTATAACACCCTGTCTGGCTAAGTAGGTGGGTTCCGAGTTAACTTCCATCTTCAGCTATATTGTAACATACCATCAGATGAGATGAATGTAAAGTAGGATGTTAAGATTAAAGAAGCAAGTGACCATACTGACAACTGATAATTACTTAAAAAGAAAGAAAATATCAACAAATAGAAATAAGTTTTCCAAGTATCCACATCTGGTCAAATGTGCTAAAAGGAAAATGTGTCAAAGATAATAAAAGGTATGCTAAAAGTACAATGCAAAATTATCCTTACTCACCACATTTGTAAACTTGTTTTCTATTTTGTTTTGTAATTAATGACTCATTAAATTAACATAGTAATGCAGACTTATAAACTCAAAATAAACATCTTAGTTAAAGACACAAAAAGTCAATATGAAACATTATTATCGCATATTTTGTTAGTCCTCAATATTAATTGTGTTAGTGAGTTACTAGATGTAGTTGTATACAGTAGATAAGGCAATAAGATAACACTAAGATCAAGGACGGACAAACTTATAAAACCAAATCAAACAAATTGCAAATTTTGCAGTATACTGTACTGTACAGTATACTATAATATGATATTTCTGTCTTACGAATTTTTATAGCTCTACTAGACAATAGATGTGATTGTAAATGTATTTTTGTCTAAATTCTAAAGTGGATAGAACAATACTCTCGATGAATGAACTCATTGTTGGATGAAGCCTAAATCGTGTTACCTATAAGGTAAAAAACTACAGGCCCGCATTCTTAAATGTATATTTAAATTTTACATAGGCCATTTCCTAATAAACCTTTACTAGAAAAGCAATAAGTCAGTGGTCATAAGACAGATCAGATCAAGTTACAGAAAAAATATGTTTTTTTATTAAAAATTATAAAGAGTTACATAATAGGTGCCAGTTTTATAAAGTTCAGCGTAAGGAGAGCAGGATACCATTTATACATATATTGAAATTGGCGCCAGGTCAATATCCGACTAAAGAAATCACCTCAATGCCATTGAACGCAGACGACAAAGAACCGAGAATAGATTATTCTCCGCGTACCTTATGGCACTGCTACCTCAAAATAATTGGTAGATTAATTTGTTTGACACAGAACAGCTGACTGTATCATCATGTGGAGGATAAAATTAAACCTTACACTGTCATGTTCCCAGCTCCGCGAACCACAATAGGATCAGGCACTAACGTCACATGTGTCTCCTCTATATGCTCCTCACTCTCAGTCTCGTCTGGATATATAGCATCAAAATCTGCCATTTTACTTATCACTAACTAAGAATCAAGTTTATTATAAACACATAACAAAGCACAGTGTTTGTAAAATTTTACACTTTTATGGAAAAAGAAAAGTGACGTTTCCATTTCATAAACAGAAATTGCCTGTGTTGCCATAAAATGTTTAATGCTTTCCAATATTTAAGGAACATTATCAAACTACATGAAAATACAACAAACTTCGTAATAAAAGTTCCTAATATTTTTTATTGTGAAACTTTTATTACTATATTTTTAAATGGTTTTTATTTTGACATTGTAATTCAAACTAATATGGATGTTTTAAGTTTTGTATGGATAATTACTTCTATAACTGAATTACTTGTTTTAATGCATAAAGTCCACGAGATTTCATCTTTTAGTCCCTTTAGAACACACATCCATACAATAATAATTTTAACGCAACTCATCAATAACAATAAAAACAATAATAAATATTACCCGCTGATGTGACTGAAGCTTTATGTTTAAAACAGATTTTTGGATATAATTTAAAATACTTACTACCATAAAAGGTGGTAAGTTTTTATTTAAGAACAACATTAATTTCGTACTTCTCTATAGCAGTCCTAGATGGCTCTTATGACCAATATGTCATTTCATTGTAACATCTAATTCCTTAGTTAGCGCTAGATGGCGCTGCATTTAAATAAATGGAATGTATTTTTGTATTAATGCAATTTAGTTATTTATTGTAGCAAACCGAGACGGCTCAAAGAATAGGAGACATTTTTGATAAGACTTAGTTTAAATTTATTAATTATTTGTAATAATGTTAAGTATTTAGTGAAACAATGTATCTCTAATCCTAGCTCACCAGACAAATCTGCAGTGATTTTTTGTGTTAATATAACCTTTTATTTTTGATAAATAATAAAAAATAAACATAATTATATTAAATATCCTGCTGGATTACTGAATAATTCATGAATTCTCCCATATTGGATCCCCTCTGAAATCTTTGGTTCAATCAATTTCAAAGTTATACTTATGCAGGATGATAAGGATATACCTACTTTTATAATTATTTATTCAAGGTTACAAAGACAATATTTTTTATTATGTAAAGTAGGTATGCAATATGATAAACCTATATCAAGGAGGACGTCGATGGCGCAGTGGTTAACGCGCTCGGCCTGCGAGTGCTGAGGTTAAGCAACATTCGCAAAGGCCGGTCATCGGATGGGTGATCAAAAATGTATCATCTCGAGCTTCTCCGTGCTTCGGAAGGCATGTAAAGCCGTGGTGGTTTATGGCCCGTTCTCCCTATCCATCCATAGGGAAGGCTCGTGCTCCAGCAGTGGGGACATAAAATGTCTGATAATGATGATGATGAAGATAATGAAATCAAGGAATTTATAAAATTCGTAATAGGTAATTTTCATCGTAATCATTCATTTCATAATACCAGTAATGTAGGTATTATGAAATATTATACAATTAAGAGCGTAGTAGGTTTAATAGTAAGTAACCAATATAGATATATAGTAAAATTCTTTAAAAAAAAATACTTAATATTAAAACGGTTTACTTTCAATTTATTTACTTGCTTAAATAGATTACTTACTTAAAACTCGATATTTGGAAACCTAACATACCTAAGTCTATCATAAAGGTTGACTATCCCGATTTTAAAGTTATTTGTTATCGAGTAAAATACAGAAAGTAAAAAATATAAGAAAAGAAAAAAATATGTTATTTAATTTCACAGTCATGAAAATAAAAGAAAAACATTGTACATACATGTTGAATGATTAATTAGGCATAGCACTAAAAATAGTGGTCCATGGCACTTAGAATGAACTTTTATACTTTTCTTCTCTTATCTTTTTATCTTTTATACTTTTATGTCCTTATTCTTTTCCTTACTGCACTAACTGTCGATATCGAGTTCGAACTGGAGCGAGCCACGTGCAAGGTGCTTGCTGTTATAAAAATTGGAAATAAGGGCTTAAAATCTGAGTCCTTCGACCTCTCGATTCGTCGCGAGTGTTAATCTGTTGAAAGAAAGCTGAGGTGACGACCTATTTAGACTTTATACAGACAATTACTGCTGGTTTTGTGGTGGGTGACGGGCGACGCCCGTCTGGATTGTTCCGGTCCACACTTCGACCCTGGACCCTGGATATTGGATACTGCGAGCTGTGCGAGGATTCTCAAGGTAGGCGTGCTTTCCATCTTCCAATGACTGCCAACGTATGTCGTCTAGCATACCAAATCCACTATTTAATACAGTCCACTATCACTGGTGGCTTTTCCTCACTCTTTCACCCTAGGTCGCATAGAAACCTTCGTTTCTCCGTACCATGCATCAGGTCTTCCAATCCCTGACCCTGGTTAGAATCTCCCGCGCTTACATATTTGGTCGAATATATATATAATCATATTTGATCGAATCTATTAAGAAACATACATATGGAGAGACACTAAATGAAGAGAGAAACAGAAAGTTTGAATAACGCAAAAAATGTGTAAGTAAACAAAAAGAAGTTAGGCGCCATCCCAAAGACTTATTGTAAAAATCAAAAACTAGTTCTTATGCAGGTTTAAGGAGTCGTTGCAATTTTTACGGTCGCGAGTCACGACAAAGTTAATCGATTAACCCGTATGTGGGCAGGGCTATTCTGAATTATCTCCGAATGTTGCGGGACCACTATCACATGAGCTGATAACGTGCAGCTGTGACCCACAAACTTGTGTCACATTCGCACACTTTGTTATTAGAGCCGCAATACATGAAACACGGCGAGCGACACGATTTTACGTAGTTCAATCTGTCTATCATCAATTACTCTCTTTTACTAAAAAATATTTGATACAGTTACGATAAAAAGTACGTTTCGTTGTTTTATAGTAAGCTGTTACTCAGGTATTGTAGATACCGTATTCTGTGATGGTTAACCAACTTAGAAACGTAATCGTCACTGAAATACTATGGGGTATTAGGCACCACCAGTTCAGTTAGAAAACAATAAAAATACAGAGGAAATCTGGTTTAGATTAATTTATTACTCAAAGGTGAGTTCGTCCGTGGTCTTAGTGCTCAGCGTTGTCGCGCAAGATATTAGGAGAGGACTTAGCTTTCAGCTGGAAGGACACGCAGGCATATCGAGAACTAAGTCTTTTTAGAGAGTTAGATAAATGACTCTGTTCTATCTGATGTTAAGGATTCTGCCTTACAAGCCGTCTGCACCTCGCCTATCCGCAAGTTGCTTCTTCACACCTCGTTTAAGGACCCCATGTTGTAGGAAGGAGGAAATGACGTAGGGCCGGCAGACTAAAGCACATAAGTCACAAAAATATTTTTATCTTTATTTTGCTTAAGTCTGTTCATAGAACTATCATAAAGATAGAAATCTAACATTAGTCAAACAGAAGCGTATATCGCTTAAAAATGGTTGTACTTTTTCACCTTCTTATTTATTTAAGGACTAATTTTGATTCCCGTAAAGTTGCCATTTTTTACTTATGTGCTTTAGTCTGTCGGCCCTAGTGCTGGGAGGGGATTCCTTTTTGTTGGTGGTGCTGCAAAGGAATGAATCACAAAGTTTCTTCGCGATGGATTAGTTGCTACAGTAAATCGGTGACACCAAAGGCCAGCACGCTTAGTTCTGTGAAGGAAGGGAGAAGGGAAAAATGTTCTCCGGAGCACTCGCCATGGTATAGATAGACGGTAGAAGGCGCTGGAGGCCGCGACATTACGACGTAATTGTAGGGGTTAGTCAAGATACGTGGCCATGAACTGCACTGGCGTAAACTGGATTTCGCGGTTAGAAGAATTTAGCCGCAGGAAGCTGGCTCCGGCAACGTAGACAGGGTGCGTGCAAGTACTGGTTGGCTGCCTGGTACAGGAATTCTGAAACACACAAATAAAATATAGACGTTTGCGATATCAGTCACGCGTTGCCAACTCTGTAAAAACATTTTCACGCTCTTTTTGAAGAACCCTATGCTGTACTGTATTTTTGTTTTATGACTAGACTGTACATAGAACGTAGCGTTGAGTGTGCGTACACCTTAAGACTATTAGCCCTAGACTATTTGAATAAAATTGCCTTTGAATCGAGCTATTAGCTAAACACTTACAATGTAGTACCTACTCGATTGTTTAATCAAGTATAAGAACCAATTATTTTACTTGTCTCTTAAAATAAACAAAATATATAGAACTATGAGAAGAACCTTTTTTTTTGATCGATGGATGAATAGTACACTAGGTCAGTCAGATTCAATCCATTTTTTTTTAAAGTTGTGATTACAAAAATGTTATTACAGAGCTTTTCCTTTATTGTGTAACGTATATACACATTATAATCCTTTAATCTAAATAAAGTACTTATGGGCTTATAAAAACATAAAGTTAGTTAATTATTATTACAACTTAGGTATAGGCTTTTGGAGTTATTACAGTACTTTCTTAATACTGCGACTGTGCTGTCTGTAAGTATAGGCGGTCTAATTTCTACAAAGTGACTTCTAGAAGGGCATAGGGCCGGCCCTGACAAATGGCCGTTTTTCTAGGCGGGCCCTGCGTGCATTTTGCACTACGCACGCGTATAAAAGCGACGCATGTGCACCCCCAACATTCACAGCACCTGAGGCGTCCACCGGAGGTACCAATTCAACATGAAGGTAGGATTTGTCATATAATTTAATAGAACTAGAAAGAAAAACCGGCCAAGTGCGTGTCGGGCCACGCGCAGTGCAGGGTTCCGTAGCCCATCTCAATAATGCGGATTCTGAGAAGAGGGCTTTTATGAACATTTATTTAACGATGGCTCATATATACTTAAATGTAGATACTACACCTGACAATATTATTTAAGTAGTTCCCAATGTGGAGTTTGTACTGCGCCAAGTACATTTTATAATTTGATCGACTGTTATTCGTATACTTGTATAGCCTACCTAACCGTGATAGTTTTCCTTTTTACTTCGTCATATTAGCATTAAAGCTATATAATAGTTCACAAACGGATGCCTCAATAAAAAAACTGTTTCCACAAAACGGCAATATTTTTGAAATTGCTATTAAACGACACCTCACACTATGGGGTAGACAAGAAAAAAAACACCATCCCCACTTCACGTGTAGGGGGATGGTGTTAAAACCTAAAAAAATATTTTTCAAAATTTTACTTTACCACTTTGTCGGCGTAATTAATATGATTGTATATCCATTACAGCTTTCTAGTACTAAGAGTTTATGAGATAGGCTGGGGACGGACAGACAGACAATGGCGAAACAATAAGGGCTCCTTGTTGACTACGGAACCCTAAAAAGTCTATCTTCTTTTGTTTTCTAGAAACAAAGTTTTGTGGACATTTTTTTCTGAGCATGATTTGATAGCTGAAAAGTCCAGTTAGAGGGAAAAAATTCCTTTAATTAAGTTACCTTTTTATCTACATTTTATTTGACTGTTATTACAATGATAGGTAGTGTTTTATATGTGTAACATACTTCTTGAACTCTTTTCGAACGTCAAGAAGTACTCCAAAATAAAATGTATGTACAAAATCTTAGCTTACAATGATGAAATTAACGATTCTGTGGGAGCATTTAGCCGATTATAAAAATTTTATTGGGTAGAATTAATAACGATAAATCCCACGACATTGTTCAGAAGATTATGAAAGGGATTCTTTCGATTAATTGGTACCTACTAGCAATAGCATCGAGACAATAGGCTGGGTTTGAAAGGCCGTTATTTAATAGTTCTAGAGTTTTTTAGACAACCAAAGTATGTGTTTTGAATGCACAGCCGCAACTCGAACGGTTGCGATCTTTTGCAAGTTTGGCAACTTTCTGAAAGCCGGTTGGGTGAGCAAATGAGTTCCTCCATGCTTTAGATAGAAGGCATATTAAGCTGTTGGTCTGTTGTTGTAAAAAAGAAGTTGGTAGACTTTTCTTGCAGTTGTTAAACTTGCTTACTTGCATTTGGCTCGTTATTCATGTAGGAAGGAATTACCACTCAATTTTTTCCTTAGGGTTGAAATACGAAGTGTAAAAAACTTACATGACATGCTGGGCTCCTTTGATTTATAAAGTACGAGTAGACGGGTTGGAGAACCACGATAGCATAGTTGGTAGAGCACATGACCCGGTATAACATGGGGTGCGGGTTCGAATCCCGCTCGTGGAAAATTTTTCGACAATTGTTTTTGAATTTTAATTAGTTTACAACAAAATTTCCGTAAAATTATATAAATATAACATTGTTTCTCAGGTCTTATTATTGGCTGCGTTCTTAGCGGTGTACAGAGGCACGGCTGGCATAGTTACCAGGATAATAGTTTAAAAAAGAAATGTTTCGCTAAAAAATATCTGCAGAATTTTATATATATTTTTTCCCCAGGTCTTATTATTGGCTGCGTTCTTGGCGGTGTGCAGAGGCACGGTCGGCATAGTGCCGGTGGCGGCCCCCTACGGAGCGGCGCCGTACGCGTACGCTCGCCCGTACGGCCTGGCAGCACCCCTTGTGGCCAGGCCCGCTTTGGCCTCGCCCTATGCCCTCGGAGTCGGACACGCCATCGCTAAAGTGGCAGCCCCTGTTGAAGATTATGACCCCAACCCTCAGTATTCGTACGCTTACGACATCCAAGACGCTCTTACTGGTAAACACAAATTGTATTCAATACTTTATTGCGTTCCATAATGTTTGTAATAGATGGTAGGGTTAAGACCGTGAGATCAATAAATAAGCCTTACCAGGCATTTCATAGTTTAGTAGGGCTCATTATAATGTTTATTAAAGC
Organism: Eudonia mercurella; assembly: GCA_963082485.1. Classification (NCBI taxonomy): domain Eukaryota; kingdom Metazoa; phylum Arthropoda; class Insecta; order Lepidoptera; family Crambidae; genus Eudonia; species Eudonia mercurella. The sequence goes on along the minus strand of OY720042.1, from coordinate 7,628,919 downwards.
TTATTAACTGCTCCGACACTGACAAGGTGAGTTTTAAAGTTTGTTTTTCGTTTTAGGGTTGTGTTTATGATGTCAGTCTTCATGGTGATTAATAAGTTTTCGAAATGAATTCCTTACGGTTCCATAGCTACCATGACATCATATGGAGGTCTTGACAAATATATGAATGAACAAGAAAGTCTTTCGTTTATGTATAGTTAGTAAAGTTTCAATAATTCTTAAAATTGCCTAATACTTCCCGGTGGTGTTTAACTCTTTTGGGAAAGATTGTGTGGGACACAATCTTTCCCAATAGAATTAAACACCACAGGGAGGTCGAAACTTTATTACATTTTAACTCACAGGTGATTCAAAGAGTCAGCAGGAGAGCCGCTCCGGTGACGTAGTACAAGGCTCCTACTCGCTGGTAGAGCCTGACGGCACACGGCGAGTGGTCGAGTATACCGCCGACCCCCACAACGGGTTCAACGCCGTAGTCCACAAGGAACCCCTCGGAGGCGTCGTCAAAGCCGTTGCCGCCCCTGCCTACCTTCACTAGTCTCACAACAACATCATGTTACTTCTAGTTGGCTTATACCCTCGAATTAATAAGCTGGTAGTCTTTGAAGTTTGAGGTAGCCTGCACATCATCTTAACTAGCGTCACGTCTAGTTAGCTTAAGCTATACCTCTGCTAGTTTCACCTTTATAAAGTTCTATCGATAAGCTCTTGGGCTATAAGCTAACTAGTACCACTTTAGGTCGAACTTTTTTAAGTTTTCGAGCTAAAGTTTTATACAGCTTATACGGACTTAAAAGTCTCTTTGAGCATTTAGCGTTGCAATGAAGCTAGATGTGGATTTATACGGAGACGGAAAAGTTTAATTGTTGAAATTTTTTCCTTTTCCTTTTTATTTATTTATGTTTTTGTCTTTTTTAAATACTGAAGTTTTAGTACTTACTACTCAAAGGTTATAACAACACAATTACCTTAATTGTTTCTTTCAAGGACTATGTATGGGATGTGAATGTCAGTCAGTTTAAATGTAGGCTTTTAGGGGAAATATAATGTAGCAGTTGGGTAGCGCCGAGTATTGACAAGTTGGTTGTTTGATGGTAAGTTATGCGTTTAGTGCCAAAGTCCGTATAAGTTGACCTTTGCCCTGCCACGTGACCTGAATAATGTTATGTTAATGATGTATTTATGTTTATGTACCTATTGTTGTATGTTAATGTTAAATCTAAGGTAATAAATAAGAAGAATCTAAAAAGTTTTCTTTATTTTAATTTTAAAGTGTGATGCTTTCGTAGTGAATGACAACTCTAACTTTGAAAAAACTACAGGACCCATTCAATGAAAAAAATAAGTTTAATTGGTTATCAATAAAAAATAACTGGTGTAGAAAGCTTTTGAAATGATGTAAAACTTCACTTCAATTCCAAATTTTCGCAACAAATTAAACTTTTGGTACCAATATCTACAAATATTAAATAGCATTCTTGTGTTCCAACAGTCTGAGCTAAAATAGCTGGTTTCTTTCGGGTGAATTGCTCTTTCATTTTAGGCCTAAACGTAACTTATCGTCAGGTAAATAAAGGCCTAGCGCGTAATTAAGTACAACGTTAATGACAAGATCTTAAAAGCTTTTAAAAAATAGCGAGATAACGCGGACCAACCCGATAGGTATAGTTTAAACATATTAACATTAATTAAGTATCTATTTTTGCATATATAGCAAAATGTTAATTATATCTAAGCCCTTGACACTGTTTGCAATGTGTTATAGTTATGATACCACAACGCTTTGATATTAATTCTACTTACTGCAAACTGGGTCATATGAGCTCGTAAACGTTCATCGGATAAACATAAAGTGGTTAAGGTTGTCAACAACTGTTGAGTCACACGATAAAATTATTTAAATTTTTTTTTTTTTTTTTTTCCTTTATAATTTTTTTTACTTAAAAATAATAAAACGGGAAAATAATAACTTAATAAAAATACCATGTAGGTAGATACTTACAGTCGCTTTTTAAATTGTATATATAGGGTGTCTGCCTATCGTTTCCGGTTCGTTAGAACCTAAACTCAAATAACCCTATTACACAATACAACCTAATGTCAAAAACACATATAGTCATATAATCATAAATTCAAAACAACCTGATGTCTAAATACCAGAGTCCCAAAATACCCTAAAACCAATACGATCTTATTTTGATCATGTACTACTCCTGTGATCACCTAATGTCATAAAGGTTGAAGCTCAAAACAAACTAATCCCATAATACACTAGTGCCAAAACACACTAATCTCTAAATAAATAGTCTCAAAACACGCTAGTCCCAAAACGCCCTATTTTTCTTTTCTCACTAGCATGTATGTAATATGCTGTTTTTAGGGTTCTGTACCCAAAAAGAAAAAAACGGAACCCCCTTACTTTGACAGACCTTTGACTTCACTGTCCTTCCGTCAGTCTGTCTGTCACGAGGCTGTATATCACATAAACCGTGAACGCTAGTATGTTAAAATATCTATTTTATTCTAGTTTTTAGTATGTTGTTATAGCGGCAATAAAAATACATTATCTGTCAAAATTTCAACTGTCTAACTGGTGACAGACAGACAGACGGACAGCGAAGTCTTAGTAATAGGGCCCCGTACCCTTACCCTTTGGGTGGCGGAACTTTAAAAGCAACAGTTATCAATACTCAAGCAGTAGCTACTTCCGTCCTCGCTATTACTGAACCAGTGAGCTACATCTTCGGCCTTGTCATCACTTTCCAGCAGGTGAGACTAAGGTCAATCGCTGGTCAGTCCGTTATAAAAAAAAAAAAAAAAAAAAAAAGTAGCCGAGATGCAGTCAGATTCTACCGGTCATAAAGAGGTTCTAGTCTAGAGGATCACAAATTAAAAAATAAAACGTTGAATTTGTGAAAATATTTATTTAACTACTAAACTCACTCACTTATAACAAAAATAAACATGTCTTAGAGGTTCGTTAGTATAATACCTAACGTCTACCACACACTTCTTGTGAACACTTAACCAAAATGCCACCTTTTTAAAACTAAAAACTAAAAACATCTCCGCGATCAATATGACAGACAATTTTGTACTTTATCGTAATTGCGATTTTAAGAGAATGGCATTTTTTAGAAATGTGATTGCGTCTATATAACCTACATACAGCTCAACCAATAAATCACGATATTTATTATCGAAAATGATATCGCAACGACGTCTACTACCTCCGCCGAAAAGAACATTGTTCAGACGAGTGTCTTGGTATTTTGACTCTTTTTTTAATCCATAAAGAAAACGAATCAGAGTTGGCTTATGCGGCATACGGATATTTAATCTACGGTGCCAACCCTCTACAGGATTATTGCTTCTGTGTTTTTGGTCACTGCAACTGATTGCTTCAGGTCCTAATTTCAGCCAAAATGACTCCATATATACTTTAAACAGCAACAGTTCATTTGTGACGTGTGCTTCATTCAGAATGGACACCCAACAATTATTTATTTCATCTGCTGGTAAAAGAGGCAAATTGGCACTCATTCTTAGAATATTTCGACCGTTTTCGGTCGTATCAATTTTCAATTTACCGCCCTTCTTCCAGACTGCCCGATTATAGTGGTAGTAGCATCCGGTGAATACGCAATCTGGGAAAACAGAACGGCAGGCGTTTATCTGTGCTACTTCAAAATCAGATTTTAATTTGTGTATGATCACATGCATTTTCTCGCGTAGTAGTGTAAATAGTCTTCGATAAGTCCTCTCGGTTTTATCGGGCAGCAATGCGAATATGACGGGTACTACATTTGTTGATTTTCTGCTTATACTGACATCAGCATGAATCCCGTACACTTGAGAAAAAGGTTTCGGAACCCTTTTAAAGGTCCCGTCGGCAAAAAATTGTATATTCTCATTTGCAGTGTTTCGTAAGAACTGCTTACTTCTTTTGCTAGCAAATATTAAAATCTTGTCTTCACTACCATCTTCTACCGTCAGGAAGGAATCGGCAAGAATTTCAGGAATCTGGACATCTTCTAGTCGAGTGAATTCAGTATTTTTCTGGCCTAAAAATTTGTGTCTCGCCCTGTACAATGAATTTTTCTTCTGTTCGTATGAACACATGACAACTCTATCGTCCTCTATTTCTGTTAATTTCTCTTCGAATATCTTTTTCACCGGCGTCATTTTTTTGCACACTTCTGCTTTGCAATTATCTATAAAAATATCTCGAACGTTCTGATCAGGGTGGCGTTTGCAAACATGTGCACTTTCCTTCAAAACGCAGTCTCTCTTTTTGTTTAATGTAACGGATGCATAGCAGCTTTCACCCCGATTTATGCATTTCCAATTATTACTCTCGTTTTTATTAATATGGTTAAAATTATACTTATGTCCGTCGTACAGCAAACAGGAGTAACCTTTTTGATTTTTAATAAAAGTTAATTTAGTTTTACTAGCCATTGCGACGGATACGAAAATCGTACTGGATGACAGCATGACACTTCTACTTTTATCTCAAAAGTATCACTTCATATTTATAAGTGGCCTGATATTTGTATTAAATGGTGAAGGCTTTATTTTCAGGAGAACTACACACATTTAGGGTGTTTTGGGACTCGTGTGTTTCGAGACTATTGTATTAAGATAATGGTGTATTTCAAGACTAGTATAATATGGGAATAGTTCGTATTGATCTTTAGCTTTTATGACAGTAGGTTATTTAGGTAGTAGTACGAATCGAGACAAGTTGGTTTTGGTTTTAAGTTTTTAGGGTATTTTGGGACTCTGGTATTTAGACATCAGGTTGTTTTGAATTTATGATTATATGACTATATGTGTTTTTGACATTAGGTTGTATTGTGTAATAGGGTTATTTGAGTTTAGGTTCTAACGAACCGGAAACTGCCTATCTAACGTCTGTCTAACGTCTGTTAACTGTTAACCTGTTAAATGTGTTTTTATTTGTGATGGAAAATGTCCTTTTATAATAGGGCATTTTCCAATATTTTTGACGATGTAAGGGAGAAAAGATCTGGACACTTGCTGAGTTTCTTGCCGGTTCTTCTCAGTACAAGATCTCCCGCCCAGAGTAGACTTACGAACCGATGGCATAATGACGTTCATTAGAGTTATTTGTAGCCTAAACTGAATAAATGATTTTGAATTTTGAATTTTGTAGCCTAACAGATTGTTTGAGAAAGTTTGCTGTTGTCCTCAAACGGCCTTTGGGCGGGCGGCGAGAAACTTAAAGAGTTCCTCAAGCTGTGTGATGACGACACCGTTAGAGGTTTTCTAGTGAGAACGGCATCACGCAAGCGTGTCCCCGTTCCCTACTATAGATTGTTCGAGGGTTCAGTCTAACATATCTATGGGTATTGAAACATTATATCTCGCATTCAACCGGAGCATCTATCCGTTAGGCTTCTAACGCTTCACTCTCTACTCTTTGGCTGTCAACGTTTATTCAAAGGGAACTGCGATTACGCGGTGATATATATATTGTACTATTTAAATTGTATATAAAAAGCGCGTGTTAGTCAAACATAGATATCGTTTGTTTGGCCGATGTTTTTATTTTCTCGGATTATTCAGTCACTATATGGCTGATGATGATGATGATGATGGCTTGAGGAACCATAATCGTAAGTCACCGCCAACAAACCTGGTTATGCTAAAAAAAAACAGGTGGCAAGCAGTTAATCATTTACTATAAAAAAGTTGCCAACCCTAGGCGTGGTGAAATATAATGCGCGCGCGAATGTGCGCGGGCCGCACCCTGCCATTATTCAAAGCTCCAAAGGCGTATGCGCATGCATGTGGCGCGGAGCCGAGGTCCTGGCCGGCTACAGTAAAGGTCGGTAATCGGTCTGCTTCTATGAGTCTGGCACACGCCGCGAGACGGCGGCTGTTTCCTAATCTAGACCGGTCATAAAAATTGGCACCGGCTCAGACAGACGCAGCCTCTCAGCCTTAATGGTGATACACATGGAACAAGTACTCGTAAAAGTGAAACCAAGGTTCACAGCCTGTGTAATTTTAACATGTAGTAATTATAAATATTTCGTTTTAAAAAGTCTTTTAAATTAATTTTAAATAAAGTTATTATTTGTACCATGCTAACAAAATACAAACTATACAGTATCTATCAGTCTTATCAGTACGTTGTACGTATCATACGTGTACACACTATGTAAGCTTCTACGAGTATAAACAAATCTAATAATCAATAGCATTATCTGTGAGCTTTGCTAGATCTAATAACAAGATCTTATAATTATGACACATAGGCAGGACTTATTTGTGCTATAATTTTATTGTATTTTAATAAACTAAAATATTATTTAAAAAAATATCTTTATTATGTAGTATGCGCGCGTTGATGTCTTTTTAATTATGGATAGGTACGTTTGTAACAAAACAGAAAAACATATTTTTTCTTTTATTTTGTTTTTTTGTGTTGGTAATGGTTTATCAAATTACAGCATCTGTCAGACAAAATTCAAAATTCAAAAGCTACAAGTAGCTCGCTCGTGTGAATGTCACTATGCCATCGGTTCGTAAGGGTTACCTATTGAAACGCATAACGTTTTTAGGCATAAACTGAAAATGGATAATGTTCATGGTCATAATCGTCACTTGCCATAGGTTTTTATAGCATAAATTCATAATGCATAACATCATATGGCCGAAATCTGTAAGGCATAATCATGGAAAGGCATAATTGCAATAATCATAATTAACAAAAGGCATAATTTAAAAATTGCCATAACATTTAAAAGGCATAATATTCAAAAGGCATACATTTGATTTAAAATGTTGTTTTATTTACTACACCTTATCATGCATGCATGCAGTAAGCATGCAGCAAGCATGCAGCAAGCAAGCTTCAGCAAGCATGCGGCATGCAAGCAGCATGCAAGCAAGCAAGCAGCAGGCAAGCAAGCTAGCAGCTTGCAAGCAAGCATGAACCATGCAAGCAAGCATGCAACATGCAGCAGGTATGGTTTCTGTCACGGCTTCGGCGCTGCGGGGCTCCGGCGGTCCCACGCGAGCTTATCGTCGCAGATGGTTTTCGCTCGCCACTGCAGCTTCGGCTTGCTGGCTGGCTTCGCCGGCCAGCAAGCCGGCCAGCAAGAATTTCAAAAATTCTGCGTTACTATGTTTATGCATAATAAAATATTATGCCAAATAATATTATGCTTTTTGACATTTATGCCATATGATGTATGGCAATCGAAATTATGACAATAAACAGTATGCGTTTTAAAGTGTCACCGTTCGTAAGTCTACACAGTGCGGGAGTCCTTGTACTGAAAAGAACCGGCAAGTGTCAAGCTTTTTTCTCACTTACAGCGTCTAAAATATTGGAAAATGCCCTATCTAGCAAGACATTTTCCATTACAAATAAACACACAAAATATAAAAGATAACCACAACATGTAAAAAACAAAATAAAAAATCTACGTTAACTTTACATCAGGTAAAAGTTTCAATTTCTACTATGTCATAAAGTACCAGTACAGTACTCTAGTAAAATTCAAAAATTGATCTTGATCTTGATTGATTTCTTAACAAAGTCAAACTAAAGTGAATAATACTAAAAATAAGATAGGTAATTATGCAAGAGCAGACCAGCCTCCACAGGCAGCACCCTTTCACGAGTATGACATATGAATCAGCCGACGCACACTCCACCACCGCAGAGACAATAAAGAGAGCATGACACACTCAAGATACTCTAAATAAAAACTTAATGATCTATTTAACGCAACGCTGTTTGTTATCTGTAGGACACTGCTGATAAAGACTATAAATCTTCTGTGCGTGTGTATGGTATTGAACTCCTTATAAACGGCTGGACCGATTTGGATGAAATTTTCTGTTTGTGTTCAAGTGGATTCGAGAATGGTTTAGATTTACTATTGGACCCGGTTGATGGCGCTGCTATAAGGGTCCATCATGGGATACGGGTGTTCTTAAGGGGACGAATGATTTGTTTGTTTTGTTGTCATGGAAACTGTCAAAGCGGTACGAAGTCCGTCGGTCAGCTAGTATCCGTATAAAAATTAATTTTATTATTGGTTTAAATAGAGTATAATGTGTTTTTTTATAACCAGGCTGTTTTATCATCTAAATATTCTTTGACTGTATATTACTCGTACTACGTTAATCAAACTGTTGTAGACTAGTGTTGTGATGTAAATGTGTTAAATTTATAATACCAAATGCCAGAAATGAATCAACCGATATTAGAATAGCTCGATGGAGCAGTGGTTAACGCGCCCGGTATGCGATTGCTGAGGTTAAGCAACTTTCGCAAAGGCCGGTCGTCGGATGGGTAACTAAAACTTTATCATCTCGAGCTGCTCCGTGCTTCGGAAGGCACGTAAAGCCGTTGATCCCGGATCTGGTAGATTCTACAGTCTTTTTAGGCATAACCCTTAATTCAAAACTCAATTCAATGGAATCCTCATATATCGAAATTGGCCGGTAAACTCAGTTCTGCTGCTTATGCCATTAGAAAAATTAGGCAGTTAACAGACGTTGAAACTGCCATTAAGTTTATTTTAGTTAATTTCATAGTGTCATGTCGTATGGCGTCTTACTATGGGTAACAGCGGCTGATATTGAAACTATATTCATTTTACAGAAACTAGCAATAAGAGCAATCTATAAACTGGGATCACGAACTTCCTTAAGAAATCTTTTTAAGGAGATTGGTGTCCTGACAGTTACATCTCAATATATCTATAATTGTATAGTTTTTGTACGTTGCAATATCTACCCCTTTACTAAGCATGGTGACGTTCACAATTTCAATACTAGAAATAAGACAAAACTTGTAATGCCACTGTTCAGTTTACAGAAGTTTCTTGAGACAAGTTATACAATATTACAATAAAATATCAAGTAAGTACTGTATTAGATTTTCCTTTAGATAAGTTTAAAAAACATGTGAAGTCTTCATTATTTATAAAAGGTTTTATTCATATTACCATAGACGTGGAAGGGGAACACTTTGGCCTTGATCGGTTCAGATTAGACGCGCGCAAAAGTAATGACGTCATGCTTAGCATGTTACCGCCTATATGGTCTGGTGGTTAAGCCATCAGTCTCAGATCTAGAGGTCCCGGGTTAGATTCTCAGTGGAGGAATATAATATTATGTTTTCGGTTTGGTTGGTGGTAGCCTAAGTTATTGACCACCGTTTTATAGCATAATATAAAATACTTTTGTAGGTACTTTTAATTACATGTTTAATGAGAATTTTCTCTCTGCCGTATCAACATTAAAAAAAAAAGATAACTTAAGATATTAAGCAATAAATACTGTTTTTAAAGTCTAGGTCCTCTTCTTTTCGTATCGCCTGATGTGGTCAATAACATAACATTTTATGTAAGGGACAAATCAATATTATGGAGCAAGCATAAAAGTAAGAATATAATGTAACTGTGTGAAGACGGGTAGAACTTTGGTTTAATGCTCTAAGGGTAGAACATCAAAACAGCGACACAATTATAAAGGTCTACCGTACCGCAAATGTGTAAACACAAATTATATAGAATCAACAATTAACCGCTGACTGCGCCTAAAGTTAAATAAGAATAAGAATAAAAAAAAAGAAAACAATTTTTGAATTAAAATATGAACAATGAAATATCTCATCAATAACACACAGTCGAATAAAAACAATAAAACATAAATAATCGCTTCCACATGCACCGCCCTTGAATCGCGGAACGCATGTGGTTGGGCAAGCGCGTGAGGCCGCGACTAATCCCTGTAATAACACTAAGTAGCCTCACGATTCAATTTGCAAATTTTTGTAAATTATAACTTAAAATCATTTTATGTACTTTTAAACAAAGAGCCATTTAAAACTAGACAGCATGTACGTTTATTTAAAAAAAAACTATTTTATTATCTGCTATTCGTAATCATTTGGTACGTCGTCGTGACTAACGTTACCGTCATAGAGATTATCAAAAAGCTAAATGGGTACAACCACCTCATCATCAGCTCATTTAATGTCCCCACTGCTGGGGCACGAGCCTTCCCTGTGGATAGATAGGAAAACGCAGGCGGCCCCAGTGCGGATTTTCAACCACCTCTGTCTACTATAATTAGACCACCGGTCTCACACTGGAGGTCTAAGATTCTAGTCTCTGCGAACTCAAAATAACATGTATTTTTCAGTACGGAAATATATAAAAAAACTCTTTGAGCATTATATCTGTTAATGGAATTGGTTTGGGATGTTCCGATTACCATTCTGCAGTAAAGTGAAATTTAGTTAAGTTTATCTAAGTTTGTCGACTCTGTTGTCGTCCATAATATCAATGTCCATCTACCATGGCTTTTCTGTACTTTCTTATGGTTGACTGGTAGAGAATGCCCTAGACATAAAGCCCGCCATGTAATTTAATGTTGCAGAACCTTAAAATAAAATAAATAAATAAATGTTAGTAGCATTTTTGGGTTCCTTCAGTACGAGGTAAGATACGCAAAACAGTACCATTTTTGGTTGAGGACTCCGAGTGAAAATCTTAGTGTCAATACCATCCATTATTCCATCCATTATCCATTATTCAGAAGAAACAAGGACAAAGCGCAAACATAGCAACCAAAAAATTTGTGCATTGATTGTCGTTCCATTGACGTCTTTCACTCTCCTAGAAAGATTTTCCCCGATCTGATCCGAACCCCTCGGAGGAGATTCTCCGAGGGGTTCGGATCATAGATAGGGGTTCGGTTATTAGATAGTAAGAAACAAGGACGCGCACTAGTACGTGTACTGTTTCAGTGACGTTTGCTCTTGCAAACCGCTGACGGTTTTTCGTTTCACACGGCTTGAGGAACTCTTTAAGTTTCTCGCCGCACCCAAAAAGCCGCCTCAGGCAATCTGCACTCTCTCATAAAAAATAAAGATTTTTAACTTACCTATGTCTAATATAATTTCTCATGTCTCTTGTGAGCATGTTCATTCTTCAAGTTCAAAACTTTTCTTATCGTCTCTTTCTTAAGAAAACAGCAGAGGCTGTATTAATGGTAGGTGCATATATGTTTACACGTGTTGCGTTACTCGTCACAATGTTATCGCGGTGGGCATCAGCTGCAACGCAACCTCATACAAGATGGACGTCTCTCCGCCTTCGGTTGATTGTAGTCGAACAATGTGTTATCGCAGACAACTTTTTAAATCACAATAGGTGGTATAGGTGGCAGAGTTCTTAGACTCGCATTACAGAATGGTAATGTGCAAACCTAGATATGCAGAAATGAATACTAAAGTCCGTGACGTGTTCTTAAATTACATAAATACCTACTCATAAAAGATACTTACTTACTTACTCCGATGGCTCAGCGATCCAAAGTGAGTTTTGGCCTCCGACACAAGGCGACACCAATTCTCCCTGATTTGCACGATCGTAAACGATAAAATTGGTAAATCTCCCACAAGTACTGATTAAGTAGGTTAGATTATTTTTTGTATTCAATAAAGTATTGTATTCTAAATACCTTTATATAGAGCCGAAACCGTAAAACATGTGTATGAACTTGAGAGAAGTCTGTTTACCGATTATTAAAGGTCAATTTGTTGAACGCATTAGCTTAGCGAGAGGATATCAAACATATTTTTTATAGTAATCATGACGCAAGTTACCATTTTAGATACGATGTTTTCACTCAGTGACTCCAATAATTCCCTAAATATAGCATTAATTTTAATATTTAATAGTATTTTACAACGAGTCGTACATGTTCTTAAATGACATAATAATTATTATGCTACTATCGTAGGGTATTTATAGAAAACCCCATCTTGATAATCGTATACACTAACAAACCTTTAAGGAGTTCAGATTGGAACGTTTATCTCAGATCTTACATTACGTAACTTTGCAATAAAAGCTCTGTTAAGTACTTGCATAAAGGGCTCCCGACCAAAAACCGAACGTTTACATCGAAGATTCTTTTATTGAACGATTATTTACTTAAATAATTTATTTGACAACAGAGACTTTAATTGACATTTAATTGACTTACCCGAGAAATATTTAAATGTGAAATATTAATAAAGACGTAAAATTTTTGACTTTGTTTGTTTGTTCGTTTGCGAAGGGTAATCTCTAAAACTACTGGTCAGATTCCAAAAAAATATTTCATTGATAGAATGCTACATTCCTTGCAGGTAATTTTTTTATTATTAGCCATGCGGGCGAAGTTGCGTATAAAATGCTAGTGTGAAATAAAATTACTGAAAAATTTTATAAGTTTAAGATAATGATTATTAAAATAGAAAACTGATGAATGTAACTAGAAAAATACTCGTATTTGATTTTGTAAAGACACAACAGAAATTGTGATTTATGGATAAAGTATAAATTATAGTTAATACGATACGATAGTTGTTTGTGTTTAGGCAAGGGTCGACCAGGCTAGTGCCATATTCTCTCCCCAAATTGACATTTTCTCTTGTGACTTTATATAAAGTCATGACCTTCGTAGCCACATGTACAACTAATATAAGAGAAGAGACATTATAGGGCTTAATAATATAATACGCAAAAAAAAGAACTAGAGAAAATTGTTTGCCAATCTCTTTCGGAGATTAACACTATTTGTTTATAAAGCTGTGGGCACGATTTACCGTATATAGTATATATCTACAAACTTTGTAAATGTAATTAACGATCGAAACTAGTGAATTGTAACAAATAAATATAAAGGCGACAATTAGAGCAGTTGGCATGTAAGCCCGCAACACGGAACATTCTAGTGAATGCTGCAGCTTATAAATACGAGTTACTGCGTTGCCGGCTGCGCTATTTACGCCGTCCTATTGTCGAGCGCTTTGCGGCATCTCACCATGATTAGGGTATATCTTTCAATACTTTTCTCGTATCTATGGGTGATTGTGCGTACGTAGAGTAAAACCGGTATATAGAAAAGAGTTTGTGATGTGTAGTGACTTCCGCATCAATGTGGATGCAATACTTTTTTTGTGAAATGAATCCGACTTTGTTTTGTTTTAATCGAAGTTCCTGTACCGCCACTAATGACCTAATTCTGCTACAAAGTGAACCTTACAGCCTTCGCGTTCAGTAGAATCAAGTTTTATTTATATTGTCAAGTGAAAATATAAATGTATACTTCCATTTTGGTTTTAATATAACATTTGTGTCTAAATCTATATTTCTTTATTACAGACATTCCTATTAACCTACGCTGTGCCAGCGGTCTTCAGTATCATAGTGACTGATCCGCCACCGGCTGCGATACAGTACAAGTACTCATACGACATTGCAGATTCAGCTACGGGCGATACGAAAAGTCAGCACGAAGTCAGGCAAGGAGACATCGTCACGGGGCAGTACTCAGTCGTCGACCCCGACGGCACCAAGCGCATTGTTGACTACAACGTGCATCCTGACAAAGGGTTCACAGCTGTAGTGCGTACGGAGCCAGCGAGCATACAACCCAGTGTCACTCCAGCGAAGAACTATGTGATACCATTACGAAACCCTGTCGAAATAGGCCGTCAGTACGCCAACGCCGTACCAAAATTCGTGTACACTTCAGTCGAAGCTCCTGAGGGTCATATGAACTTCATACCAGTTCCATATCAGAAATCAAACTTTGAACGTGAATCTATTTACTTCACTCCTGCAAACGAAATCACTACTAATAAGGTTTCTTTTAAGCAAGGTCACTATTTTATTCCTGCTCACAGAAAATGAAAGGTGCATTCATTAGATTGTTAGAGCTGACAAATGTGATACTATGGTTAAGTTCTTGGATGTAATAGGATAACAGAAGTGTTAACCTGTGATTGTGATTTGATATTTGCCAATCAAAACGTAAACGATGTGTGTAAAATAAAACAGTATTATAATTAAATGTGTCTTTATTTATATTCGCAAAAAAAAGCTGGAATCATCTTTTAATATTTAATTTTTAAGCAAAATTAACGTAGCAAAATCATCAACACGCATTACTTATAATCTATGTAGCAAGACCAGACTTAGCTGTTGGACGAGCACAGCTTAATGAAGAGACTAATGTAGAGTTAAAATATATGTATATTTAAAGACCTGAGGGTTAAACTGTATTTTCCAAGAGAAATAATCAACCTCAATTTCCCTATTGTAAAATAAATAATCAACCGTTAAACATCTAGTTGAGCACACAAATGTCAGCACGAGCATTTTCATCAACAATATATAAACATTATGTTACGAAAGGGCTTGATAATAAGTGATGACAGAGTCGAACTCGGAAGCGTATTTCACTCGGAACACTAATTCCTGACGGAACAAGCTATCTTACCTCTAATTGTCGAAACCCAACAGGAACAACAATATTTAAAAAAATAGATAGTAGTATCTAGCCAAATGGACTTAAAACAAGCTTTACCATCAACTAAACCGATCACAATATGTTCCTACGCTGTGAATTGATTGCCGTGTATCGTAAAATATGTTTAGCAATACACTGGTAGAAATAGTTTGGGTATGATCTCCCATCTACTTTCGAAACTATTAGTCCTTTCGACTTTCCTTATAGGATATATTATTTTTTATACCAAGCTTGTACGCAGTGTGATTTAAATTCACATTGTATAACGTATCAATGACACTACGAGTAGCGAATACGTCGTCGATCGACGTTTAATGTTACAGTACTTAAATATTGGGTTTAATGGAAACTCGAGGTAATCACTATGGCTAATGAGCTATAACGGGCAGTTCCGGTAGTGGAGCGGTGCCCAATCGGTTCAAGGTCACGCGGGAAGTGCCCCAGCGAACGGTAGCGGCCTTATGGCGTTCTTGCTCGACTACTTTACAGAGATCACACAAAAATGAATGAGGTATAGTCCGCGAATTGACAAAAAACTTATTGGAATTATTAATAAATTGTTTACTAGGCAAAGAAATTATAAGTATCGTAACTTTATTGCATGTGGTTTATTATTTAACTTTGGATTTAAAGTTAAATTAATTGTTTTTATATTAATGCGTCATGTTAGACGGCACAGGTTCGTTGCAATAATTCTTTACGAACAAATTTATTAACGTCGCGTCCGTTTTTCCTATTTTGTTATGATCTTCCCATTAATTATTCTCGATTCCGTACGAGCTTTTTAAACTCCATGCTGCTTCTGCTTTAATTATTACACGACGATGTCTTAAAGACGATTATTATAAAACTACATATGTAATAAATTTAAAATTAACCTTACTAACAATTTACTTAGCTATAGATGTCTTACATATTTGTAGAGAACAATATTATAAGTGAAAATAAGTTCAGTAGAGGTACACATAATAATTGAACTAAAGGTCTTAGTTAACTGGGCGGATAAACGAGTGAGTTTATTATAAAACGTGATTTCTTGGTAATATCATTTAAACTCACTGCCGACATTGACCTTAACTTGCATAAGCTGATAATTGTCACCACATATTGCTCATACATAACATGTAGGAGGTTTTAAAATTATATGTAATTATTTTAGTTACTTGAATATTTTTAATATCACGTTTCGTTTTTTATGCTTTTGCAAGTTAATGGTTGCTAATACTCAATGATGTACAACCTAGTGTTAATATAGGTGTTTGGTCTAGAATAAAGTTATTACGCTTATTCAAACGACGCAACGTCTATTTATTCCCAATAAATTAGGCGAAGTCGTCAAGTAATCAGTCATTCCGTTAAGATCAGATTAAATGTATAAAATTATGCTCAATTTAAAATGAATTTAAGTGAATTTCTGTAAGTAATTCTATTTTGTAACAACGGGGCACAAGAGAGATGACAGATACTGGTTTTATAGGAACACTTTTTTTTGTAGAGCCATTTTGCCCAATAGAGGTCTTTTGGCTGAGATGATGATTTAAAGAGTCTCAGGAATACTTCGTAACGTTTAACTAAAACTAGTTCTCATAAATAAGACATCCTTTATTATATATTTAAAAAATCTAAACTTTAATGACCTCGGCCTAGATAAGAGCGGTTACATCGGGGCGACGGGGCACAATTCCAACCGGTAGTCGCAGCCGCAGTGCTTGGCCACGAAGCCTATCGAAGCGTATCATCGTAACGTAACATGTTCGATGCGAGCATTCGCATTTTCAGCACAGTGTGTCCAGCGTCACAGGACTGTTTTGGGGGTGGCGAGAACCTTAAAGGGTTCCTCAAGCCGTGTAAAACGAAAAACCGTCAGAGGGTTTCTGGAGGGAATGCCATCACGCACTGGTCCGCGTTCCCAACTAAATTCTTTAAGCGATTCAGATCGGATCGTGAGCGGTACAACCAGAGGACTCCTCTAAAGGATAGAACCTCGGCTCGGATTGACCGGGTCGTGGGGGTGGGGAGAAGCGCCCAGGTACATGTCTGTACCTGGTATAGAGCGCGTGTGAACCGGGTCGTCGTACCCTTGTTGTGTCGAGTACGGTGTCTTGGGCCTAAATTAGTGTGCATGTTCTGTAAATGTGTAGTGTCATTTAGAGGGTTGGGCCGGAGCGTAAGCGAGCAATGACGTACACGCTCACCGCGAATGGTACATTACTACGTTACGATGTTCGCTCCGGTCAGTCTCCATAGTAGTAAGGTTACAACGGGGCGACGGGGCACAGCTCAAACCAGTAGCCGCAGCCGCAGCGCTTCGGCACGCCCTGGTGCAGCCACATGTACTCCACGTGCATCATGTGCTCGTTGCACTGGCAGGCCATGAGCCGTTGGGGGTTCGAGCTGGGAATGAGGTTCGGCCGCTCGCGGGTACCGGGACCTATGTAAAAGCAAAAGCAATTTAACTGCCTCTGTGGTCTGTGGTAAAGACCACAGGTTTCGTTCGTCGATTGGATTATTTAAACATCGTGGTGGGAATAAATTCATGGAGGTCTAAGAACTACCCTTCGTTACCCAGAAGAGAGTATAAGAAATATTAGAGCTTTCACTTATTTTCATTGGAAAACTCTTTACACATACCGGTATTTTAAGACTAGTATATATTTTTTTTATCGTTTAAATAATATATGAAAGAGAAGCTCGATGATGCAACAGTGGTTACAGGTTAATGAGCTCGGTCTGCGACTGCTGACGTTGAGCAGCCATTGCAAAGCCTCCGTGCTTCAGCAAACACGTAAAACCGTTGGTCCCTACTGCTATCGCATTCGTTAACAACCATCAATCCGCACTAGACCCGCGTTCTGGTTTATGACCCGTCCTTCTTGTATTGTTTCCATCCATAGGGAAGGCTTGTGTCCCGTCAGTGAGTCTATAAAAATGAACTGGTGATGATGATGAATAAAAAAAATATTACAAAAACACAAATGTTGAAAAGACACAACACAATTTGCGTTAAAAATTATTTGAACATTTGAACATTTAAAAAAATATTGTGCTTAGTCTGACCTCTTTTGATGGCGAGCATACGGAAGGGGTCGCAGTCTCCCGCCAGGTGTGCCAGAAGCTCCCTCTTCTCAATGCCGGTGACGTGGTCTAAGGGGTCGTGGAACTGGCCGTAGACCCTCGTCCCTACGCGCCGCAGCCGAGGCAATGCTCTGGACCACCACATAATGCCTGGAAACTTTGTTCATTACTTTTTGAGTTAAATAACCTCTCCTGCCTACGATGAGGCCTATCAACCAATTGATTAGGCATTGCGACGAGAAAAAATAATGGAAATATCTTCAGCCTATTGCCACAGCCAAGACCTATATAAGTACAACACCTGAAATAAGCTTTCTGTTGCTTACCAGTGTTTTATTTGAATATAATACTAGAATAATTCCCAAATAGTTCAAAACTTTACTTTATTTTGTGACGCCTGTCACCGTTTGTTATACGTTATGTCATATCGTTTATGTTTTAATTTACGTACGCCATTGACCACTTATTATTTGTATGGAGGTCACTCCATATTTGAAGTATTAATTCGCTGTTTAATGGTTTAAATTAATCCATTAGATGTATTAATTTTATTAAACATCTTAGTAATCTACTTAGAACACTACATGACGTACTTTATATATAATAAATAAAATTAAAATTTTACGCGGACTAAAAAAAATAACGACGCCACTAAACAATGTACGTCGTGGCAAGGACGAACCGCCCAAAGAAAGCAGCCTCACCTACATAACACAAGTGATCTTTGAGCCTGACATTAATCATAGTCTAAATGTTCTTATTTCCATATAGCACGACCCAATACAAAAGGAGCTTGACTTCTTAAGAGCTTATAGCATGATGCAACATTAAAAAAATACGGTTTATAGATCTCATACACGCTGCGCAGCGATAATGCAATGCCTCAGGCTGTCGGCAGGCATATAAAAACTCTTGTAAACACAAATTATGGCACATTCAATTTGAGATCTCCTCGTTGTGTAGTCACTGTCATTCTCACTAAAATGGCTTTTAAGGTATGGACACCATTTCTTTGGCATCGATAATTTTATAAGAACCGTTCAGCACGCAGTAACGAATAAAATCGCGATAGAACTATACATTCGCAAACTGTCATCTATTAATTAAATTGGCTTCCAATATCAAGGCTCTTTCCTTTAGATTAAAGCGTTTGAGCATCTAGCCCTACTTGCCTAACGCCTAGGACAACCTTTCAGACCTTTCATTAAAAAATTTATTCTTTTCAGCTGGTAGTATTGGTTTGCGCGATCGCTGCCGCTCAAGCGGGCGTGATCGCTCCTGTCGCCTACAACACACACCCGGCGCCGGTCGCATACGCAGCTGCACCCGTGTTGCACGCCGCGCCGGCCGCGCCGCTCGTGCACGCAGCACCCATCGCATACGCCGCCCCCGTAGCTAAAGTTGCCTACGCCGCCCCCGTCGCCAAATACGCCGTCGCCGCTCCCGTCGCCAAAGTCGTGGAAGCGTACGACTCCCACCCGCAGTACAGCTTCGCGTACGACGTGCAGGACGGTCTCACCGGCGACTCCAAGACCCAGCACGAGACCCGAGACGGCGATGTAGTCAGAGGCTCCTACTCCGTGGTCGACCCTGACGGCACCAAGCGCACTGTTGAGTACACCGCTGACGACCACAACGGTTTTAACGCGGTAGTGCACAAAGAACCTCTGGGGGTCAAGGTCGCCGCCCCCGTCGCCTACGCTGCTCCTATCGCTAAGATTGCGGCTCCCGTCGCCTACTCAGCACCCCTCTACCACCACTAAAAGCCTTGATACTAGTCATTCAAGTCTTATTTATATTTATTTCGTCAGGACAAGATAATAAAAGCGAGTTATTTAGTCAATGCATTTGTTTCAATACTTTACCCTTTATATTTGACGACTGATATCTGTTTCAAAGATATCATGTTATTAAAAACTAGCACTTTACTCGCGATTTCGTCCGCGTGGATATGAGATTTAAAAGTATACTCTTTTTTAAATAAAATAGCCTATGTTACCCGCAAGGAATACATTCCTTGCGGGTAACATAGGCTACAGCACAAGCACAGCTACAGCTTTCTATCACTGAAAGAATTTTTGGAATTGGACCAGTGGTTCCAGAGATTAGCCCCGACATAAACAAAGTCACAAACGTTACCTCTTTATTAATAGTTTATATATAGATATAGATTATATATGCTTCAATTTATGACTAATGTTATAAATCTTTAAATATTTTGTAGGTTTAACATGTTGTTATAGATTTATGAAGGATTTATGACATTTTCACAATTTAATTTTTGTATGATTTGGTAACGACATACTTTTTTTTGTAAATGTCATTAATTTTATGAATTCGACATTTTTATACCTGATATTACGAGTATAAGTTCCCTAACTTTACATTTTTGACATAAATTTTAGCCAAGCCTTTAGATCTTTAAATATATAGTAAGTTATATTATTTAAAAATGTGTATCGGACATGTAGAAATTACTTAAATAAACAAAGAGTTTTTTTATATAAAAGAAGGAGGCAAAAGAGCAGGCGGGTCACCTGATGGAGAGTAATCACCGCCGCCCATTGGACATCCGCAAAAACAGAGGAATCGCAGACGCGTTGCAGGCCTTTAAGGAAGGAATAGGCTCGTTTCTTGAAGATCCCAAGGTCGAAACGGTCCGGAAATGCTCACACACTGGAAATTCCACAACACTATAGTTCGAGGCAAGAAATTTCGTGAAAAACGCACAGTAGTAGACCGCCATCCATCAAGGTGATGTGTATGGAATGACAGTCGATTGCGTGTAGTGGTGAAAGAAATCAGCGGCAGGGATCAAGCCGAACAATTCCTCAGAACACTCCCCATGATATATGCGGTACAATATACAGAAGAACCAGTGGATCGAGCCGACCTAATAATAACCAGTTGTAAACGGTGGGCCGCCATGAAATACTGACCCGCTCTATTAAGCACCACCCAGCTTTTTCGAATCTAATTTAGCTTTACCTTCCAAATGACCCCGATACTGAATGACACTCGAAATATCGACGCCAAGGATTCCAATAGTCGGGTTTAAAGTTTTAAGGTTTAAGTTTAAAGGTAAATCACCCCAGACTAACTAAAGCCAATTCAATGCATATGACTTCAAATGCAACAATATTATTATGGTCTATTTTTTTATTTTATTATGCTATACATCGCTCATCATTGTATATGGATTTCATCACTTAATAAAATTTATATTCATGTAAGTAACCACTTAGTAACTTGCAAAATAATTTTCAGATATTTATTATTCTGCACCGGTTAGTTAGTAATGCAGTCTCTAATCGAGAAAAACCCAACAAGAAATTAAAATATCATTTTTCTTACAACAACTATGCTGAGTAGCATTTATTTCATCATCAGCTCATTTATGTCCCCACTGCTGTGGCACGAGCCTTCCCTACGGACGGTTAGGGAGAACGGGCCATAAACCACCACGCGGGCCCAGTGCGGATTGGTGGTTGTTAACGACTGCTAATGCAGCCGGGACCAACGGCTTTACGTGCCTTCCAAAGCACGGAGGAGCTCGAGATGATACATTTTTGGTCACCCATTCAATGCCTTTGCGAAAGTTGCTTAACCTCAGCACTCGCATACCGGGCGCGTTAACCACTTCGCCATCGAGCTCCTCAATTTGTTTTATTAATTTACTTATTTATAGAAAAATAAATCTGATTCATCTTGAAATCTATACTATAACTTCGACAGGTGATCAAAAGCTTAAGCGTAAAAGATACGCTGCATATTTAAGCTGAGTAAAAATTCTAAACAGTTTTCTGAAAGCAAAGGCTATATGCATTGCATCAGTCACAATTAATGTAGTTAAATGTGTCTAAGAACCATAAGACATACCTATTCCTCCTCCCGAAGATACTCCCTTCGTACACACGAGAGTATAGACTCCTATAGGGAGCTAGATCGAATGAAACGGTCACTACTCACGCAAGGAAATAATGTATTTGTGGAATAATATCCGTGCTTTGACTTTAGGCACATAAAGCCGTTTTGGTCTCAGTAATTTTCATGTGATCGCCAGCGTAATGCATAAAAGCACGATCGGCCAATGGGAATTGTTCATGTGGAAAAACTTGAGTTCAGCTTTGGGCCGTTTATAGGTCGATGTTTATGGAATAAAATGTGGAAAATGATATTAGTCAACGACGCCATCCGACGAGAAGTTATTTAGTAGAACAATTCTGTGACCTAAGATTTAAATGGATGCAACAGTAAGTATTGATTTATTAAATTATTTTAAAAATTAATAAATAATTTATAATTATGAGACTACCAACACCTCAGTCTCCCTGTGACCACGGACCCTGGAAAGGGTTCGAAACGTCAGGATAAACATTAAAAAGTAATGTGTAAAACCATTAAAAACCTATGTCCAACTTTGTTTAAGGCATCGTCTACTGACACTAGAAAATCGACGGAATATAGCAGACATTGTGTATCTATTTAGAATTGCCTCGAACTCTATTGACTGTCCCGAGCTTCTGTCACTACTGAACTTGAGTGTCCCTACAAGAATTTTACGAAATTTTAAACCAATACACCTTCCAGCTTCAAATACAAATTACAGGCAAAACTCATACTTTTTGCGGGCGGGCAAGTGTTACAATAGTCTGTGCGAGGCGTGATTTTGATCTTTTCTGTTGTAACTGTGAATCGGTGAGAAAAAATCTTACTAAGTGGTTTTTTGAAACTTATTAATATTGAATATACCTACTACTACCTATTTATATTTATACTACCTACCTATTATACTTTTGGTGTGAAATGTCCTTGTTACTGTCACAGCTACTATGTTTGTAAGCGGTTCGATCGCAGTTTTGATCCTAGTTATACAAACATGTTTATTCTGTTAGCTCAATAATTTCCTTGCTATTTTAAGTCTATTAGTGTGAATCTGTCATTGGTTTTCTGATGTATAACTGCATAGCTACTCTTTTTTTGATACTGTTGATTCACCTAAGAAAATAAAATAAATAAATAAATAAATAAGTAAAATAAACGCGAGTAGATACGTAAAAGTTGTTTTATTTAAATGTGTAGTGTTCGCGTAAACTTGAGAAAACAATAACAGTAAGTATATCTATATTTTATTAAACCAATAATAATTTAATATTAATTAGTATTACCACCAATCCGCACTGGGCCCGCGTGGTGGTTTATGGCCCGTTCTCCCTATCCATCCATAGGGAAGGCTCATGCCCCAGCAGTGGGGACATAAATGAGCTGATGATGATGATGATGATTAAACCAATATCATCAACCTTTACACCATTTATGGTTTATATATCCTAGTGGCACCAGTATTCGACACTTTCAGCCATGCCTAGTGTTCAATATAGTATTCGTCGCCAAAAAATAACAGATTTTTAATGTAATTTTATAGGCTTGGTGGTCTATATTCAATTGTAGATAAAGATTAAGCTAAAGGTAGAACTCGATGGCGCAATGGTTAACGCGTGGTCTGTGAGTGCTGAGGTTAAGCAACTTTCGCAAAAGCTGGTCATCGGATGGGTGACCAAAAATTTATCATCTCGAGCTCCTCCGTGCTTCGGAAGGCACGTAAAGCCGTTGGTCCCGGCTGCATTAGCAGTCGTTAACAACCACCAATTCGCACTTTGCCCGCGTGGTGGATTATGGCCCGTTCTCCCTATAATAATAATAATAATAATCTTTATTGAATAACTTATTTTACAATATATCCAGAATACTAAACATACTATATAATGTCAAAAATACACAAGTGCCTGAACTAGGATTAACCTGTTTTCCAGGCAAAAATAAAGGACTTACTAAATTTTTAAGTTAGCAATGCAAAATACATATTTTACTCTTATTGACTATATAAAAATAAAAAACAAAACTAAACAATATTAATTTAAAAATAAACTTATCTGCCTAATATATATAAATTAAACATTATTTATTTCTAACTAGGAGCCTTACTAAGTTCTTAAATAATAATGCAAACCACTCTTTTAGTCTTTGTGGCTAAATTATTAAATAGCAAAACAACATTTATTTAAACTTACTTAATTTTTAAAAATTTAAACAATAGTTATTTTAAACTACTAAGTATAAAGATAAAAACAACCTTCATTTTCTAGGACAACTAATAATTTTTCTGTATCTTCGTAGGACATTTTAAGAAGGGCTTCTTTGAGTATATTCTTTGTTTTACTATAGCAATGATGATATATGCCTAATTTAGCGTTTAACCTATTATAAAGAAGTGGACCTAAGAACAAGTAAAATCTAGAAGAGAAGGCATGTTTTGTTCCTGCATTTTGAGGGCAAACTATATCTTTTCGTCTTTTGTTAGTAGTTTCAGTGCTGTATGGAAGTGCGACGTGTTGTTTGATGACTGTGTTTAGAATAAATAACTGTCTAACCGTTAAAACCTTACAGGATTTATAAAGAATGTCAGTGGGGAAGAGGAAAGGACGAAAAGTAGAGATTTTTAATACCGCTCGTTGGGCTCTCTCAATGGTTAGTAATAAAGTTTTAGCAGTGCCACCCCATGACGTAATGCAGTAAGTTATTATTGATTGACATAAAGTTAGGTAAACTTGCCTGATTAATGTTAAATCCGCAATTGTGCGTAGTTTTTTAAAAACAAATATTAATTTCCGTATTCTGCCACATAAAGCTTCAATATGGTGCCTAAAAGCAAGGGTTTCATCAATTATAACACCCAAGTACTTAATCTTGCCAGTAATAGCAATGTCCGAACACTTGCACAGTAGATTTGTGGGGTCCTTACATTGGTGTGCATAAAGTTTAGGGTTTGTTGGAGCCGATTTTGATTTACGCATAGTAAACTGTACATAATTTGTTTTATCCGCGTTCAGTGTTAGTAGATGTTGCTGGAGCCAGTTATTAACAAGATTGAAGCCCTGTTGTGCATATTTATAGACATCTTCATGAGAGCCCGCAGAGAACAGCAGAGCAGTGTCATCAGCATATGATATGATTTTGCCACCAGTTAATTTGAGATTACACAGGTCATTTATGTATACTAAAAATAAAGTGGGACCTAAAATGCTTCCCTGAGGAACCCCAAAAGAAGTACTTTTCAGATCAGAGCTGAGGACACTGCCTATTTTTACACATTGAGTACGCTCATGAAGATAATCTGCAAATAGTTTAAGCTGGGTGCCTCTTATGCCTAAAGATTCAAGCTTTTGCAATAGAATAGGTATTGAAACTGAATCGAAAGCTTTTGCGAGGACCAGGAATATTCCCACTGTCCTTTTACCCGTGTCAAGTTCCTGGACTAAAAAGTCAGTGAGTTGATGCACAGCGTCGGCAGTCGATAATTTAGCTCTAAAACCAAATTGGCTATCTGACAATAAGGACTCTTTCTCTAAATATTGGACAAGTCTTTTATTTATAATTTTTTCTAATATTTTAGATATTGCTGGCAGTAGCGAAATAGGTCTATAATTCGTAATGTGATCTTTACTGCCAGATTTAAATACCGGAATAACGACAGCTTTCTTCAGACATTTGGGAAAAATTCCATCAGCCAAGCATTTCCGAAAAATGTAAGTAAGCGGTGAAACCAAGATGTGCTTAAATTGTTTTAATATTTTGTTAGATATGTTATCCCACCCAACCGCTGAGTCATCTTTTAGGCTCTGGATGATCATTTCTACCTCAGCTTCATCAGTATCTAATAGCACAAATGATTTTAGATTATTGCTACAGGTTGATTGAGGCTGACTTGAAGTTGACGGTGATATATCCATATACGGAACTTTTTCAGCTAGATTTTTTCCTACATTAACGAAAAAACTATTTGCACTGTTTACAGAAGCCAGCTGTGATGAATGCACCTGTAATAATTCTGAGGGTGATTCTCGTTGTTTTGAAAGGTAAGGATAATCTTTCTTCTGTGGGTGAGGCTCGTGCTCCAGCAGTAGGGACATCAAAATGAGCTGATGATGAAGTCAAAGTTAAAGTAAATTTTTTTATTCAAATAAGCTTTAAAAAAGTGCTTTGAATCCCCCAAAAATTTTTTTACTTACTACCACAGCTAAAAAAATAGACTTCCTGAATGCAGGAAGTGAAAAGCTCGAGTATGAAATAGATCTCAATAAAAGATAGAAATACAAAAGCATACAGAACGTTTCTATCTACCTCTCAATCTTTTATAATATAAGAACACTATTTCTATCAATTTTTGACGCTTGCTTACGCTTAGATCGATCGATCTGTTTTGATAACAATGATTTGATAACAATGTTAATAATGCTTTGGAAATCTTAAATGTTAATATTTTTATATAATTAAATAAGTTTCCGGAAGGATGACCATTATGTGCTCTTGATAAACAACATGCTTCTTAAGTAATATTTAGCCTCTGGGGCTAGCCCACACTTTTGTCGCAACATGACTGACGTAAGACTAACCCGTAATGGGCTAGAGTAATGGGTGTTCGAGCATGGCGGGTTGTGTCCCATTCTGCTGTCCATGTGAGAAGGTCCGGCTTCTAGGACTTGTACAGGCTGACAGTGATGATGATAATGTATGTATAAACTTAAGTATATATGAAGCGTAAATAAAAAGACAAGTAGCTAATTAGCCAGGAAAATGTAAAATGTGTCCTTACTAAGAATGTTAAAACCAGTAATTGAAGCTGCCTGCTTTCAGTTGGTTTCCCAAAACCTTGACCAAATCTTTTAGCCATCTGTTTCTAAGTTGGAAGACACCTTCGCGAATGGCTATGTTTTTTATTTTACCTAATTTGTATAGGTTGCTAATTAAACCATATTGCCAATCAGAACTCGCATTAAATCCAATACCTATACAAAAAGTCCTTCTAAATAATTGCTCCAGATTTCTCTCACTTCCAAAAGCGATAAACTTTATTATTTGTGGCCTGGTAGTCCTTGTACCATATAACAAGCGATACAATTGATCGGAACGTGTCATCAGGCGGCAATGAGACATTCGGGGGCGCTTAGTAGCTCCCGCCCGAGGCAATATTCGAATGATATATAATCTCATGAATGTATCTGTTCTAGATCATACACACGACATCACTCGACCGAAAAACAACTAGCAGAAATGGCATTCAAGGTGGGTGATGTAATTCGAAAATAAATGACGTTATGTCTCGTATTCAATTTCATTCAACAATGAAAAAAACTTAGTTTTGAACATAGATCAAATGTGGATAGACCTGAAATCGTAAAATTAAAAGTTACAAACTCTCTTAAAACTCTCGAATCAAACCCTAATTTAGTTGCAATTTGTTGGCACCTTTGGTTGCAATGTATCATTTTAAAACATAGCTGATGACACAGTTCATTTGTTATTTAGTTTACAAAACTCTTTTAACATTTTTGAAAATCTACACCTACGGGCAGGAAACGAAAAAAACGTATAAGCTAAAAATGTGTTTTTTAAAAATATTGTATTTATTTACAGTTTGTGGTTCTCGCTTGCTTGGTGGCGGCCGCCAGCGCCGGCGTCATCGCAACCGGACAAGTGGCATATGCGTCCTACCCCAGCCCCGTGTCCTACTCGAGCCCCGTAGCGTACTCAAGCCCCGTCGCCTACTCCAGCCCGGTGGCGTACGCTGCCCCCATCGCGAAGGTGGCTAAGGTCGCCGTCGAAGAATACGACGCGCACCCTCAGTACAGCTTCTCCTACGATGTACAGGACGGTCACACCGGTGACTCAAAGAGCCAACACGAAACCCGCGACGGTGATGTCGTACAAGGTTCCTACTCAGTGGTTGACCCCGATGGTACCAAGCGCACCGTAGACTACACCGCCGACCCCCACAATGGTTTCAACGCTGTCGTGCGCAAGGAAGCTCTTGGCGTTAAAGTGGCCGCCCCAGTCGCCTACGCCGCCCCCGTCGCTAAATACGCCGCAGCCCCCGTGTCCTATGCCGCTCCCGTGTCCTACGCCGCCGCCCCAGTGTCTTACGCCGCCCCAGTCGCCAAGGTCGCCTACTCGTCTCCCGTCGCCTACTCATCCCCCGTCGCTTACTCCTCTCCCGTCGCCAAGGTCGGCTACTCTGCCCCCCTCGCGTACGCCGCATCCCCTGTCGTGCACGCCGCGCCTGTCGCTAAGTTCGCCGCCCCAGTCGCTTATAGCCAACCCATCTACCACCACTAAAACTTTATAGATTCTTATAAAATAGGAATCATAATGATACGGTTATAACGACGCTATTTATTTCTTAGATAATAAGGAAATTTGCAAATAAATGATATGAAATCAAATTTTTCCTTTTATTTATATATATTATATTAAACGACAATAGTTTTTATTTATTAAGGTGCATAGTAAGTCGAAGTTGTTGGTGCTATCCAATGTTTTTTAAGATTTTGTTATTCGAAATTAAAATGTATAAGTAGGTATGAGCAAACAGGGCCATTTTCGATTAATATTTTTGTTCCGGATCCTTTATCAAGTACATAATTGGCGAGTACAATGTAATTTAGTGACTTTGTTAGTAATGTAACATCCATTCACGATCTAAAAGCGGGCTTCATTAACTTACATACATGTAATTCAATGAACCCGCTGAGTGCCGGACTATTCAAATGATCATTGACCACATTTAGGAGTCTTTTGTAAAAGTTTTGTAGGGCAATAATTTAAATCTGTTTTACTACATTCAACACACATACATACATATACATACATACATACATACATACATACATACATACATACATACATACATACATACATACATACATACATACATACATATAATAAATACATATGCTCGCCGGCTTTTCCTTCATGATGTGAAAATAAATAATCGCACTCTATGCATTAAAAATACAGACTGTTTCGTATTATAACATAAAATTTGTCTGTTCTATAAAGGTAAATTTGAGTATTTATTGAACAAATATGAATCGACTTATTTAAACAATTTTCTAGAATGTAAAGCAATAGGTTCTACCAATATTCCAAATATATAAAGTTACATCACTGTTTTTTGGCGATAACATATTTTAAAGATGTAAATGAGATTAGTTTAGCTATAATCATATCTAACTACATATTTAGAAGAAAAATAAACAATTAATAAAAAAATAAAATATTTTTTAATCGTCGCTGCAACTATGTGCAACACTAAAAACCTTTGCACTTTGTACAGCTAAACTACAATAGGATTGACTGCCAGTGTTTAGGTCGCTTATAATATGAAGTCGATTTTTCGATTACTTACTTAATTGACTTACTGATATTATTGTCTTCATTTTTATAACAGCAAATCTACAAATTTGTAAATAAATAACAATATTATTAATTCATGGTAACATTCAAGAACTATAGTAGGCAAAGTCCACCTTTATGTAGTTTTTCATAAGTTTTTTAGTATACCGTTTTCTTTAAGGTACCTGCTGGATGTTAAAAGGTTTTGTTTGATATAATACATTTCTTTTCTTGTTTACAAATACAAAAAGTGAGATAAATAAAGCTACGACTGTTAGGTACGTAACATAGACCCGAGATTTCATTCTGGCTATCACAATCTAATTATCCAGCAATTTTTTTAAGTTTCGGGATATTTCGTACAATTTTGTAATAGTTGGCTTAAAGTCAAGAACGCGTTCGAATTTTCCGCCATTGACAAATTGCAGCTCATTTCCAATTGCGTGCACATCCATAGTGATGCGCAGACACAATACTAAGCGCGAACTTGGGCCGGTGTCACAACGGCCAGCTACTATAAATACCTGGCCGGACTCTTTCGGGAGCATATACACACTTGACTTCAGTCAACAACCAACCCTCAGGAATAAAAATGGTTATTAAGGTAAATATTGTAAAGAAATATTTAAGCCAATCTAATTAATTTAAAATTCTAATAAGTCATTATCTGACCACTTTATCTTATCCTTTTCCGTATTTTGATTGCAGCTTTTCCAAATCACTAATTATTTAAACTTAGCTTAACATAAGATATAAATAGTCCTAAAAATTATTATACTAGCGCGACTTTATTCACTTTACTAATGTGTCCATTATCTCCCTTACATCGTAAATCTATTTCTAATCCATTTTATTATAAATTTGTGTATCACAAGTTTTCAGACCTTACTCGTCACACGTTCACAGTCCAGTGCCCCCATAGGGGGTCACTGTGAAGTAAGGTGTCCAGTCCGTGCCCCCGTACGGGGGCACGATACCTATCCCTCTTCATACTTCAATAAATTGCTCGCACTTATGAATATGTTTATGCAATTTTGTGGACTTGTGAATAAAGAAAAAAATGTGTATTATTTAAAAAAAACATGCCACACATCAAATATAAATTTGTTAAAATCTCATTGGGACATACAGGGTTGTAAAATAAAAACGGGTTGCACTCTGGGAGTGCCGGCAGAAGTGAAAACTTGAATATTAACGTTATGCATTTTTGATATTTTGGAATGGTTAGGGAATAATTTTGCACGAATTGCTTTAATTATTAGTATAAAAGTAATCTCATTTATGTGGTAGAATACAATATTTATTTATTGGGCTATCGTACACAAACAGGACAATTTATATTACATTAAAAAGTTATATTAAGTTAAATTAAAAATTTATATTACGCCGCGCCAGCTGTCTACTCTCCATCCGTCTTACGAATTTTCGATCAGGTCACGTGTCCTGACGCGAGTTTAACATTTTTTACCCATTCCAAAAAAAGTGCACAACGCCGCTAAAGAAGTTTTCACTTCAAAAATGTATGGGGACTGTGAACGTGTTAAATTTTGATATAGGAGTCTGTCTAGTATCATTTACATTGTATTTGGTCCACAATACTGATCACTGTTCTTTTTAATAGTTATTTTATTTTTTTATTATTATAACCATATTTAATTCCTTAGCACAATAGCTAAGACAATTATTTCTCTTCGTCATACCTGCATATACCTGATCCACAACCATCATCATGTGGTTCATGATCTTATAACCTTTCCGTTTCTTTATTTTTTGTGTAGAAAGGCAAGCTTCTGTTTAGTTGATTTAGATGCGGGAAGCGTCACCGGTGTGTGTCCTTGACGCGCGGCATCCTCGGCTTGTTTGTATTTTCTCCGCACATGCGTTTGCGCAACCGTACTAGTCTCGCCCTCGTGAAACCGTGTCACTATTTCAAGTACAACTGTCGCGACATTTATGGACGAATAGCATAATTATCAGCTTATCAAATTATTCAATGTCGCATTTTGTCACCGAACATTAACAAAATTGGATTATAAAGACATCTAAACAGCTTAAATAGATTCTAGCTACCATATTAAATCGCTATAGGTTATTGAGTAACGTGTGCAAGACATTGTGACTTATCTGGTGTGTTGTTTTCAGTTCGTCATCCTCTTCTGCTTAGTGGCTGTGGTGAGCGCGGGGGCAGCGCTCGCTCCGGTGGCCGTAGCCGCACCAGTCGCGGCGCCGCTCGTGTCTGCAAGGCTCGAGGAGTTTGACCCTCTACCCCAGTACCGATTCGGCTATGACGTGGCCGATTCACTCACCGGAGACTACAAAAGCCAGACAGAGCAGCGTGATGGTGACCTCGTTCAAGGCTCTTACTCGCTCGTAGATCCTGATGGCACCCGTCGCACGGTGGACTACTCTGCTGACTCCGTGAACGGTTTCAATGCGGTTGTCCGTAAAGAGCCTTTGGTTGCGGCTGCGCCAGTGGTGGCCGCCCCGGCTGTGGTTCCCGCCCGCCTCGCCGCCGCCCCCGTCGCCCCCATCGCCCCCGTCGCCCCCGTCGCTCCAGTCGTCGCTGCTCGCTACACCGCCGTCTACCCCGCGCCCTTCCCCGCTGTCTACTCCCCATACACAGCTGCCTACACCGCCCCACTGACATACCCATCATACGCCGCAGCCTACACCTCCCCAGTGGCAAGGTTCGCCGCCCTGAGGGCCTACCCGGCCACTGCGCCAGTTGTAGCTGTTTAAATAAATTTAATATACAAACTAAAGGACTGACTTAAGCGTAAACGGCCAATAAACGATTTTTGTACTCGATGTTGTTGTATATTTGTTTCGCATTTTTTATTTTATTAATTTATCGTGAATGCTTTACATCGAAATTAAATAAGTAGGTACTTTATTATACGAAACGTAGGGAAATAAAATTGAAAGATAAATGCGAGTACGAGTGATCCGCATCAGGTTATTGTTTATAAAACGTCATGTAACCCCAATTACACTATTAAAAATAAATATATTGAAATGCAATAAAAATACGTGCAAAATGATAAATGCACAAACATGCTAATAAGAATTAAAAGAATATTAAAACAAATTAGCCCCACGCACGCCACGCGCGAGCGAGCGGCGCGTGGCAGTGGTGTGACAACGGCGCACGACTACGAATACGCACGCACACTAAATCTGTACAGAGTAGGATGGTGATTTAATTAGAGCAATGTTTACTTTCGTAAAATCATAGGCGTTTGGGTAAAAATAATGAAAGTATTAATATTTTCAAATTCATATTTCTTAATTGAAAAATAAGACAACAGTGGCCTGCGGAATATCAATACAAACATTTTGATGTCGGATCATTGTCTCATTTGTGCTATACTTACAAAGTTTCTAAAGAAAAAAATTTTTAGATATCATTACTTTTACGTATTGTTTATGCAGTTTTGGGTATTTGTTTCAAATTCCAAGACAACCATGGCCTTGTGAAAGGATCAAGCTAACCTACACTAGTCCTTTTAATGTATATGACCTATTCAGCGCCTAGCACCAGTGATTTAAAAACACGTAAATTTTTGAAATTCCGCGCGGCACCCCTTTATAAAAAATTTAAAAAAACAGTCTCGTATATTATTTATATTACGCGGACCCGGCGGACTTCAAACCGCTTTGACAGTTTCAAAAGTTTGTCAAAATTTCAATAAAAAAGTATAAAAAACTACCAAATAGGTTCTATTCCCAACATCAAATCCAAAACCTAAGTAGTTAATTGTGGAACCAAATATAGAGAAAAGGTATGAGTTTCATTCCCGTGGGAATATCGGGATAAAAACTATCCTATGTGTTAATCCTGGTTATAAACTATCTGTATGACGAATTTAATCCAAATCCATCTATCCGTTGCAGCGTGAAGAAGCAACAAATATACACACACACACAAACTTTCGCATTTATAATATTAGTGTGATATACAGAAACAATAATTAATTAATTACAAAATAAAATTTTACTGGAACTAATCAACCAGCCTCAGGAAGCTGAGTTACCGAGGCCAGCGGTCAGAGCATTGGGCCGGTTATCCAAATGTCGTGGGTTCGATTCCCACTCCAGCTTCCTGAAGCTGGTTGATTGTTTTTAGTAAAATTTTATCGTGTATATAGCATTGCGAATGCAAAATTCAAAATAATTAATAAAAATATGTTTGAATCTATATTATACTAAATCCAAAATTTCCCTCACATAATAGTTAGATGGCACTAAATGATGTTGATGATGATGATAAATAATTAGTAGATCGGTAGTTTTCCACATATATGTATATATACCAAAGGCTTTACGCAAAAGGCAATTAAACGGGAACTCTCAGTCCTTGACATCCGGAAGTAGCGTGGGCCTGACGGTGTACCTGCAGTGGTGCTGAAAATGTGCGCTCCAGAGTTGACACCAGTAATAGCACGCCTATGTCGATTTTCCTACCAAGTCCATAGTGTTCCGTCTTCGTGGAAGTTAGCGCTTGTGCACCCGATTCCTAAAAATGGAGATCGATCAGACCCTTTGAACTACAGGCCCATAGCAATCACATCCCTCCTCTCAAAGGTCAAGGAGCGCATCATCAACCAGCAGCTTCTAGGTTATCTCGAGGATCACCCTCGAAAACCCAATGTGACTCGGACTTTCACACAGGAAAATCGACAAAAAATTGTGTTCAAAGTTGAGAACTCCCTGGAACTCAGGATGGGGTGGATTGAATCTGGTTCAGTTCAGCCATTCCAAAACAAAGGTTTGCACATCACTGGATCCTTTTTGGAACACTCCAAAAAGGATCCAGTGATGTGCAATTCCGCAAGTATCTAGAGGACAAAGCGAAGATGGCGTCACTGAAATTAGAAGTTCTTAGGAAAGCAAGACGGTACTTCAAGTCTAACCAGCTTCTACAGTTGTACAAAGCCCAAGTTAGACCTCACATGGAGCACTGTTCTCACCTTTAGTCCGGGGCTCCTAAATGCCAGCTTGACCCTCTAGAACTTTTACAGCGACTTGCCATTCGACTGGTCAACGATACCAAGCTCACATACCGGTTAAAACCTTTAGCCTTGCGACGTGACATCGGCTCCTTGTGTGTGTTCTACCGCCTGTATAATAGAGAATGCTCTGAGGAACTTTTTGATTTGGTGCCCAATTCCTCCTTCTACCATCGCACCGCTTGCCATCGGAACAGAGTACACGCACATTTCCTGGAGCCGCTGTTCGCACGTACCATCAAACCAAAGAGAATTTAACACTACGTTTAATCAACCTGTGTAGAGCTGCCATCCGAGGTTTTCCCATTAAGCTACGACATGGACTCTTTTAAAAGGGTGTACAGAGGTTTTTCTCAGAGCGGTAACACAAAAGCAACATCTCTGATGTTGCTGATGTCCATGGGCGGCGGTGCCCGCTCACCATCAGGTGGCCCGCTAGCTCGTTTGCAGACTGTCATTATTTTTTTTTTATCAAAGCTACTGTCTATAACAATTTTGGTCATCCATCTAGAGAGTCGACATGACGAAAGTGACCTAACTTTTACGATCGTAACGTGAACATCTCAGCCGGTAAGCAAACTAACAGATTCATCTCGTGCTACTTTAGAATTATTCTCTGTTTTTAGTTTTCCGCTTTCATGTTTTCTATATCATTACTTCATTTCTAGTCTGGAATGTACTTCAGGCGTTCAATTTTCATTGTTTCATAGGAGAAGTTCCCGTGAACTTAAACAGTGAATAGCTTTTGTGTCCTATGTTTTCGTATTTTTGTGACAGCTCACCATCAGTGGCCCGCCTGCTCCTTTATATGGTCTAAGGCCTGCTCGTTTGCAGACTGTCAATATAAAAAAAGCCTCAGAACAAGAACAGCAAACATAGAGCAAAGACAAAATAGTAAATAATTGTCAAAGTAGACATTTCACAGACAGAACTTGATCAATAATCTTATATTTCTGTCATTGTTATGTTTTAATATTTCACAAAAACGTTCAATTATTATTAAGTTTTTGTATATTTTTATTTGTAGAGGTTTATGACTTACTGAAAATGGAAGAGAAACAGTTATACGGTGCACTTACTGTGTACCGTGAAAGAGGAGCGTACTTACGACGATTAGAGCAGTTCGAAAAAGCGAAAGCATCTTTCGACGAAGCCTTTAAAAGCACCCCAGATGACGTGCGTACGCTCACCGGGCGCAGCCAGGTGTGCGCTGATGCCGTCCAGCCCGTGCAGGCCTACGCTGACGCCGAGGTGGCCCTCAAGATCGAGCCCGGAAACATGATCGCTAAAAACATGCAGGCTCGGGCTATGTACACCATGTCAGACTTCGAGAGGTCAGTGGTCATGAACTTCCGAGGTGCGAGACTTCGTCGCCAACCACCGTACTTCATGGAGGGCATCAATCAAGGCGTGGAAACAATACAAGATTGCATCGGAATTAATGCCGGTAACGTTATGTTGGATTTTTTGCCAATAATAAAACAGCACGAAGAATCGGCGGCGCATATCGATGATAATGAACCTCAAAAACCTTTGCACAAATGCCGAATCCCGCAACCGGAGAAAAAACGTAAGTTGACTCAAATGGAAGCACGTAAACATTTGACTCTCGCAAGAGTACTTGCAATGAAATATCTTGGACCGATGGCTTATGATAAGTTTTTTCTGCAGGAGCTCACTGGAGACAAGCGAATAATGTCTGCAAATAATGGAGGCAGCTTAGAATTAAAAGCCTTAGTAAAAGAAGCTTTACGATCACTGACAGAGAGACAAGATATGCTGCGCTCTCAACGACCATACTACACCGTGAAATTAGCTGAGAAAGCAGACTCAAAGTACCAAAATAAATATAAGGAAGCAGTTCTCATTAAGGAACGTGAAATTGGAGCTCGTACTGCTGAACGATTGCTGAAACAGATCGAAAAGAGCATGCGACAGAATCGTGTTATGGACTTGATCGCACAAGCAGAACGCATGCAGTTATTCTTAGACATGAAGACGCCGAGAACATTACCAGATAAGGAATTATATATCGATCGTTTGTATAGAGCGGTCGGTGAAGGTTATTTATCTCAACATAGGATGTCGTACACGCTTAGTGAACGAGGCAATAGACGAAGAGTTGCATTCCTTATGGGTCTCCCGGTGGGACGTCCGACTTCATTCGACTCTGTCATGGCGACATATCCATATAAATTTATCGATATAAAACATGCTACTGAAAAAGTGGTCGCAACTCTCGAAATGTGCGAAAATTCTACGATGAAATGTTGGCTCATGTACGAATTGGCGCGATTACTGTGTACTCAGAAAAATTATGCACTTGCAAAGTTTTATGCCAAGAGATGTCAGCGAGAAGCTCAAGAGTTGGGTAGCGTGGTCTGGTGGTTGAATGGATGTTTCGTGTTGATGAGTGGTGACATGCAGCAAGGTAACGCTAACGAGGTGCGTATTCAAGTGGAGGAGGCATACGAGTGGTCTAAAAAGATGCAAGATCCAGAGAGGGTGCAAGCCTTCTTGGTGAAGTGTTCAGAGATGGCGCAACAGACTGTGGCAGCGGATGAGCGTAAGGCTATTGTTCAACGCGAGAAGCAGATAGTGGCGGTGATGGATGAACAGCAGCGGGTGGAGACGGAGGTGCTGTTCAAGCGTATGTCGACGGTGCCGCCCGGGCGCCGGTTCTCGGTGCTGCCACGCAAGGCGGAGCCGGGCGCGTCGCGCTCGGAGCGCCGCCGCCGCAAGCAACGTGGCCTGTCCGTCATACCAGGGCCGGAGCGAGCATTGCCACCGCCCCCTAAGTCAGCCACTCTCGGTTTCCAGGTGTTTGATATTTAAATTCCAAGTTTGTATTGTTACTTTAAATAATGGCTTAATTTGATCGCTGATCGTACGTTTTAATAATTGATTCCAAATAAATATTTTCTTACAAAACACCTGAGCATTATTCTCCAGTGCATCTACTTCGCAGTTATTTTTTTGGAGCAACATTGGGGGTTACATTACATGATATAAGTATACCTATAAACAACGATAATATATAAGTACTTATGTATCTTAAAAATATATATAAAAACTATAAGGGGTCGTACATTATTTTATTATATCATGTTGCTAAACCTTTTTTTAAGATAGTAAGTAGTTGAAGTATGACATCTCATCACATTATGTGTGTAAAATGATGTCTATGAATAAATTATCGGAAAACGGTAACGAGTAGTTTTCTTTGTAGTAAATAAAAATAAAAAAGAAATAGCTATGTGTAAAATAAATAGTTTATTTTTATTATGACATTCAAGTATGGTTTGATATCAATTGACTTAGTGGTGGTAAAGAGGAGCTGAGTAGGCAAGTGGTGCAGAGTGAACCACCGGGGAAGCGGAATAGGCGACCTTCGTCAGAGGGGCGGCGTATGAGACAGGTGAGGAGTAGGCGACCTTGGCGACAGGGGCGGAGTAGGAGACGGGAGAAGAGTAAGCGACGGGAGCAGAGTAAGCGACCTTGGCCACAGGTGCGGCGTAGGAGACGGGGGCGGCGGCGTACTTAACGACGGGAGCGGCGTAGGCGACGGGGGCAGCGACCTTCACGGCGAGGGGTTCCCTGCGCACGACCGCGTTGAAACCGTTGTGGGGGTCAGCGGTGTAGTCGACGGTGCGCTTGGTGCCGTCAGGTTCGACCACGGAGTAAGAGCCCTTGACTACATCGCCGTCGCGGGTCTCGTGTTGGCTCTTGGAGTCGCCAGTGTGGCCATCCTGAACGTCGTACGCGAATGTGTACTGTGGGTGGGAGTCGTACGCTTCCACGACTTTGGTGACGGGTGCGGCGGCGTAGGCCAGGGGAGCGGCGTATTTGGATACCGGTGCAGCGTAGGCCAAGGGTGAGGAGTAGGCCACCTGTGCGGCCGGCAGGAGGCCAGCGCTGGAAGCGGCTACCAGGCAGCTGAATACGATCAACTGAAATACAAGCAAGAAAATTGTTAGTTTACGTATTTGGTAATATTAAAAAAAATGCTTTTTAAAATATTTATAAACAAAAATTTTTGTTTCAAAATATACCTTGAATGCCATTTTGAGATGTGGTATTGTCCGTCAATGAGAATGAACTGCTGAATCGAGAGCAAGCTCGCATTTTATATTCATCGTCTGTCCATTCGTTACTATCAGCTTTGTGTGACGTCACATAATTTGGGCTGGTAATCGAACCTGTACGTTCGGTGAGCTTATTGTAACTTTCGCTTTTAATTGAGGCGGTTAAGGCAAGGTTGCGATCTTCGGCGGAATGCGGCCGCCCGCTCTTGTTTCCTCGCATTTGCACATTACCTTATTGTAGTAAGGTCGCCTCGTTCGACTCCTATATAATGTTACATTACATAGGGTTCATATTACAGTGAATGTAAACTGACCTTAGAGGTTAAGGAAGTCTAGAAACGAATTTTGCCATATTATTATGACATTATACTTTTTACTTAGGTACATCTGCGCACACGAATGACAAGTACAGGCGAACTTTAATGATGATTTGCCAATACTATACAGACCCTTCGCATCAACCAGAGGTGAGTCGTCAAACAGAAATAGCGCGTTAAACTCATCCACAATACAATACTCATGTCGATAGAGTCGAAGCTATCCAGAGGTGTTTCCTGCGTAATTTAAGCTCTAAGTTGGGCATGAGACGTAAGTTGCCTACGTAGGTATGAAGCTCGACTTAAGTTCTTTGGAATGAATACGTTAATGTCGAGACGTTCGATTCAGGATCTTTCGATTCTCTACAAAATTATTAATAATCGTTCGGACGCTGTAGATTTGTTGAGCCACTTATCAATCAAAACTTGTGGAAGTATGAGAAAATTTAAATTATTCTCTGTGCCTTACTGCAATAATAATGTTACTTTCAATGATCCATTATATCAAATGAGTAGATCTTATACCAATAATGTGAGCAACTTAGATATACTCGTATTTTCTCAGAGTCTATACACATACATTAAAATTGTAAGTCAACATCACACCACAATCGAAAATATAAATTAATGATGTATTCAAAGTATAGTAATTGTTTTATCATGTTGTAAGAATTTATGTCCTTATTTCTTTTAAATTTAAATTTTTTTTTAACTCTCTTTTTAGACTTTGTTTGTTAAAAGTATAAGTATTTAATATTTTCATTTGTTAAATACTTATTCTATGTAAACGCGGTGCGCAAAAATCACCGGAATTCAATTTTAATGTGAGAATTAGTTTACCTGTTGTGAATGTACTGAATTGTATTCTGTAGTTGTGCCAATTAAATAAATAAATCAAACATCCCAGATAATCAGCGGAGCCACGTAGAAATGTATTTTACGTATAACAGTGTGGTGGCCGTCCTTAATTGCATATTGAGTTTTTTGTTGGTTTCTAAAAACTACGCCAACGCATTACAAACGTTACAAATTTATAAATTAAACACTCATAAAGATGAGGATTTATTTTTATATACTCATACAAATATATTAATAATAATAATAAGAATAAATAATAATAATAAGAATAAATTTATTTGCTGTGTAAAACTTAAGACTAAATACATAAAACTTATAAAATGACATTTGTCTGCCTAATAATATAATGCATTACTAGAGTGCCGCTTATATTATAAAGTTTTAAAATTAGGGTTAGTAGTGCAAAATAACCGAAGTGATACCTAAACTAAGTAAACTAGTTTACCCGTATCTCAGGCATCTGATCGGTGAGTGTGTGTTAGCGCTTGCTTAAATAACATTTTATTAAATAGCAATAAATTATAATACTTTTAATAACATTTTGCTTATGCAGCATGTTGTATATTAAACGAGAGTAGATCTGTATAAAATATTGAATTTCAATAAGCCAAACTTAATTAACGTACGAAAGTTGCAAAGTTTTTAAATAAGTTTAATTTTAAAAAAGCATTTGGCATTTTCTAGTACATGAATAATCTAGATCATAAGAATTTAAATTGATATTATTTTCAATTTCAATTGTTATTTTATTTCTCTTGAGACTAAATTGCTACAATCTGAATACCACTTAGAGATCATATAGTTAGTCTTACATGGTACTTACTTATAAAAATATTATTGGGGCTCGTACCCAACTATGAATTTTATATGTATCATTACCGTGATGTAGGTAAGTAGGGAATAGTATGTTTCCCGGAATGCAATGTTCACACGATATAGGTCAATGTAAAAAATGTAGTACCGCTCGATATGAATGTCTTTATTGCACTAAAAATATAATGTTAATTCATAATGTAGGCGCGCAACAGTGATGCGCGCGGTCAGCAACTTATTCAGCAACTTATTCAGGTTAAATTATAATAACGTAATGTACAGCTCGTGCATGCTCCCGACTTAAGAAAAGAACAATATATGACGCCTGTACGACGTAGTGTCTGTGTCATGGTCACAGCTGGGCAGAAAATGCGCGCGCTGCATTCTTCACAACAGGAATATAGCCACGCGCTACGGCAAAATAACACAACGTTTCGTTTCAGTTCATTTAATAATATAAATAACAGTCATATAAAAATAATTAATAATGTACTTACAATAGTAAAACAACAAAATTGTAATAATTCATTTAGAAGTAATAAGGACTAGGTAGCCTATAAGGCGCTGGAGCGGGTGCTAAGAAAGGTGCTGGTGCTGGGGCGAAAACGGGTGCTCGTGGGACGAAAGGTGCTGCAAGGGGGGCCGCAAAGGGACCTGCAGCGATGGGGGCAGCAAAAGGGGCGGCAACTGGGGCGGGGGCAAAGACGGGTGGAGGCGCTACGACTTTGGCGACAAGGGGCTCGCGGCGTACGACAGCGTTAAACCCGTTTATGGGATCAGCGGCATAGTCAACGATCCGCCTGGTGCCGTCAGGGTCGACGACGGAGTAGGAGCCGGTGACGAGATCTCCGTTGCGCTGCTCCTGGTGGCCTTTGTAGTCTCCGGTGAGGGCGTCTTGCACGTCGTACCCGTAGGAGTATTGAGGGTGGGGGTCGAGGCGGACGGCGGGCGCCACCGGCACTAAGCTGGCGCTCGCCACGCTCATCGCGCTGATGAATATTACGATCTGGAACAAGCAGGTGTGACGTCACAAAACCTTTGAACGTTTAAAAGTCTTTTATACGACTTTTGTAATATACACATTTAAAAATAATGGTTTTTTGGTATAAGTATATGAAGTTGAGTCTAGGTAAACTATACGAGTATAAGTGAATTTTGAATATAAATACACATTTTAATAAAAATATTGAGAATAATAAATATCTCATACAAATTATTAGAACTTGGTTTTTTTTTACTGACCGTATGTCAGTGAGATGGCTCGATGAAAATTTAAAAACAGCGGAAAAAGATTGGACAGATAAAACGAATGATAGAACCACGTGGAGAAAAAAGGAGGAGGCCTTCACTCTATAAAGAGGTCCTTAATAAACAAAGAAAAATAATAACTCAAGTATTAAATGAATTTAGACATAACATTTTTAAATTAAATTTTTAAATAAATTTTATTTTAATTTATTAATACATACATTGCATGCTCTATAATTATAAAAGGATTATGTTTTAACAATGTTTTATTGTTTTTATATTAAAATATTGTAAAAATCTAGTTTTAAGAAAGAAAATAAATAAAGAGAATAATAATAATAATAAAAGTCACCCAGTATATTAATAAAATTTTCCGGGTGAAGTGCATTTCTTTCTTTGGTCTTATAATCAAAACAAGAATACCAAACTAGTAAAATTACGATCCCTTGAAAACAAAAACATTTTTTTAAAGATTGCGATAATTTGACGACTAAGTAAATAAGATATTCATTTTTTTTATTATGTTAAAAGGAGGCAAACGAGCCGGCGGGTCACCTGATAGAAAATAATCACCGCCGCCCATAGACGCCCGCAAAACCAAAGTAATCGCAGATATGTTACCGGCCTTAAGGAAGGAGTTAGATTTTAAGGAGGGAGTAGGAATTGAAATGGAAATGGGAATGGGAATTTTGAAATTATAAACAACATTAAAGAAAAAAAAGCTTATTATTATGTATGTTGTTGTCATCCGTCAAATCGTGACATGATTATTGCCGACGTCGCCAAAACCATCAACCAGCACGTGATCAATCGACGACGTGCCACCGCTTGTCGTGTTCTGTATTGTGCAACCCGCCAACTCCTGCGCATATAAAGCGACGCATAATCACATTACGTACGAGTAAGTATAACAGTGACCACGACAAATATACCAAGTTGCTTCGTGCATATTGTAATCAAATGAATATCGAAGCAAATTATAAATTTTCATAATATATGAAACGGTTTTCAGTTCTTTTATAATCTATATATTAATACGTGAAGCAAAAACTTTGTACCCGTTTTTACGAAAATTGCGCGGACGGAGGAGTATGAAATTCCGCACACTTATAGTTTATATAAAGAAGGTTATCCGAATGTTAATATTTTTTTAAATGTGCGTAAAAAATACATTAAATCAACAAAAACAACATTACACACACTACCATGTATTCTACACACACGTATTGTTTGTCTTTAATGCGGCCGACATCTGTCAATGCCAATCCAAACTCACATTCTATCTTTTTTAATTTTTCATTGCTTAGGATACAATCCGTGCAGCCTTAATAAAATTACGGTCGAATTTCGACCACTGGGCGACCACTAGTAAATGTTAAATAGGTCAGGTCAGGATAAATAATATGTAAATTTTAATCTCGAGTACGGTTGTAAAAGTGTTTCATTTTCAGAGAAAGTTATATCATTGATAATAAGGCTACGGAAATTATTATTATTATTATTATCTCTTTATTTTTTTTTTCATATAAACTTACATTTTTAAATATTTTCTAAAAACAAAATAAATAAAACATTAAAAAATATAAAAAATAGGGGTCCGCCGGCATCGGGGCCAGGGTCCAAGCTACCGGTCGGCTGCCCCATTTCAAAACCTAGTCCTTACTAGGTCCTTACCTAAAAGCAAATTTTACAGTAGAGCGTATAAACGTAAAATAGGTTAGCCTTCGAAAAATATTTATCTTGGGTAAGAAAAAATCTTTCGGTTGTATAATATATAAAATACGAAACATGAAATGTTATTGATGTATTGATTTATGTGTATATTACATATTTTATATTATATTATTTTTATTTTTTATTTTTTATATTATATATATTTGCTTCAATATCTATGTTTATAACTTAGATATCAATGCTGGTGTTTTTGTATTGTGTAGGGATTTACAATATTTGGAAGATTAATGCAAAAACCTCTTTTTACAAAAAATGTTCCTTACTAGGTTTTGAAATGGGGCAGCCGCGGTGGTTAGGGCTCCAGAGAATTAAACTCCTCACAATGCGTGCCGTATCGAGGAGAACTGCCATTATTATTATTATCTCTTTACTTATTTATTCTTATATATAAATTTACATTTTTAAAATATAAATAAAGCAAGTATAAATATTTGTGGTTTGATATTCTACTAGAACTGCGTTGATGTCTTTTCTATGGCGGAAAAAAGATGTATTATTTTTTGGAATTTTTATATGATTGACTATATGTCGCGATACAATGAGATCCGAATGTAGCTAAACATAACTCATTAATGATGGAAAAACATTTCTTTAAAAGAACAACTGACGATTTGATTTGGTGATGATTTACATGTCAGTTGTAACTTGGTGAAACATGATGAAGAGTACAAACTCTTATTAATATTATTGTCATCTTATATACTATAGTTGAGGCAAACAAAGAATTTATTATTATCCTCTTTATTTATTTTCTCTCATATATAAATTTACATTTTTAAATATTTTTTAAAAACAAATTACATTTAAAAATATATAAAAAAAATAGGGGTCTACCGGCATCGGGACCAGGGTCCAAGCTACCGGTGGTTAGGGCTCCAGGGACAGGAACCTCCTCACAATGCGTGCCGTATCGAGGAGAACTGCCTTCTGAATTAGGCCCTTGATCCAGCCGCCTAACGAGAGCCTCATTAGATGTTGATCGAGGCTCTTGGCCATCAGGCCATTGGCCGTAACAACACTCGGTATGATGACAGCCGAATCCACACTCCACATATCGACAACCTCGGGTGCTAAGTCGAGATATTTGATTTGTTTCTCTTTCTCAGCTTTCACGAGGTTTTCGTCATGGGGAATGGTGATATCGACAATCATCGTGCGGCCCGCTAATCGATCTATCACGACAATGTCAGGCTTATTAGCTACTTAATATTATTATTATCTTTATTTATTTTCTCTCATACATAAATTTACATTTTTAAATATTTTATTATTATTATTATTCTAATAAAAAAAGGAATTGTAAACTACCACTACTAAATGGTACATTATTTTTAATATGTTCTTATTTCGGGAGCTGTCCAACTTACTGTCGAAAGCGCGAGTTGACTAGAAATAAGTGATGTCGCAAAACCTCCCGATATGGATCGTGTTAGTCAATTGGCGCGTCACACGCAGGGCTACCGACTACTCCTTACTGACTAGATATGGATTTTATTTACAAAATTAGTTTTGAAATTATTTTACTTAACGAGTGAGTCTGAAATAATATAGGAGGAAAATAAATTACCTTTTTTTTATTATCAGGTTTTCCTATTTAAAGCGCACATTAGTTAGTACATTAAGTCTCAAAAATAAGTCATTAATTATAAAGCCATTAAATATATTAATACAATATGTTAATTTGTACCTGCGCCATATTAATAGCAGCGGTCATATTGCTTATACCTTTTACAAATAAATTATTAAAAAAAAAAAAAAATATTTTAAAAATCTGTAAATGGGCAACGGGGGTAGGTGCGTATGCGTAAGCGTAAAC
This sequence comes from Eudonia mercurella, assembly GCA_963082485.1. Lineage (NCBI taxonomy): Eukaryota > Metazoa > Arthropoda > Insecta > Lepidoptera > Crambidae > Eudonia > Eudonia mercurella. The sequence continues at coordinate 7,584,371 of OY720042.1, read as the reverse complement.
CTAGGCCACTTGACGTAAGGTCGTTGACCCGCCCGCTGCGCTCTAATCTACCTACTATGGTCCGGACCGCTAATTCTCGTCAGACGACGCCAACGGTCGCTATTCTGATTTACACCAATTTTAATAATTAATCGGTTCCTTATTACTTAAAAAAAAATTAACTGGGGTGGCGCAGGAACCCATGGCAGGCCTCCGATAATAACTGCCGCCACTTCTCCCGATCCTTATTACTTGCTAGGTGTTAAAAGTATTTTTAGTTTTAGGTCGACGACCTTACGCAAAGTGGCCTAAGATTACGCTTACGCATACGAGTACCTACTTTTGCTTAATTACAGATTTTTAAAATATGTTTTTTTTTTCTTTTTTTTAATAATTTATTTGTAATAAGTATAAGCAATATGACCGCTGCTATGAATATGGCGCAGGTGCAAATCAAATTATAATACATCATTTCAGTATCATATACTACGTATTTTAAATTATGAATGATTTACTTGTATGAATGTTATTTTGTGATACTGAATAAATGTTTTTCTATTTCTATTCTATTCTATTGAAAAATATTGAATGACCTTAATTATCCGTTGACAACCCTAACAGTGCGTTGGCGTGTCGCTCCTGCGCTGAATCAGATAGTGCCCGCCATAAGTAACTCGGGCGGGCACGACTGCGCGTCAATCGAACACGAAAACTAAGCATGTCGCGTCTTTGATATGATTTTTCACGGCTATAAACTACCTCATGATCTGGTTCTTGCTAATACCTATCTCTAATTTGTTGGTCGGTTCGGTATTGCAATTTCTTGGCAAATAGATAAACTGCTGATCTTTTAATTAATTTATTTTACTAGCCCAGTAATGAGGAATAATGTTCATTAACTACAAGTGTACTTTATTTGGCGGCTGTTATGTAATAACCAGAGATCGGAATAGGTAGAGCTATTTTTGGTACTTTTATACGAAATGTAATACGATGTAATAATATGGACATGCCCTACGTCCCGCAGTTTCAAAATTAATCCCGGGATTTCATTTGAGTTGGAAGTTACTTAACTAAAAGCTTGACAATTCTTACGAAGCCACACATCGCGCGATGCTTACAATGAGGTATTAGGGTGAAAACACAGTGAAGTACGCGACATTTCCGAAACAATCACCAGTGGAATTCGTTACGTGATCTATTACATTTTTCTGTTACCTTCATTCATTTATTTTTTATTTTTAAAATCCCGGTATTGTAGTCGAAATCCCGGGGTATATCCATATTAACATATACGTTTGCGGTCAATGAACCAAAATAGCTCTACCTATTCCGATCACTGGTAATAACAAAAACTTGCTGTTTCATTGGATTTACACGATTGCTACTAACTACTGTATCAATTTTTATTCTGATTATGAATCAAACTCTCATTGGAACCTGTATTAGATTATATTGTTATTAAAGTTGCTGCTTTTGGTGCTCAAAACTTAATTGTTATCTAAGACTTATTAGCCCCAAATGGCTGAAACCAACTTAGATTACCAAACAATGCATTGACAAGCAAGCGCTACAACCGCTGACCTAGCGCTCTGTTTCACGTAAACAAACAAACTATGCTAGGCTTACCTTGGTGTCCATGTCTGCCTGTGTGGGGTGGTTTGCAGAGTCCTCGAGGTCGAGTGTGGGCGTCCCAGGCCTCCACTGCGTTTTATATCGAGCGATGCGCAACGCTGGACGTGAGGTCCATACAGCACACCTCATTGAAGAAAGTGCGTTACGCGATGCCCTCTTGCGATATATATAATATGATTCGGTACATGCTTTCTTTGTGATCGATTGGTTAGTCGTACCATATGTTTTAGGAATTTTTATGTTATTAGCTTCTTTCTAGGTTTGAACAAATATGAGCATTGTGCTTAAGTTTTATTGTTGCCTGCTTTTACACAATCAATCAAGATCTGTTCTACCGAGTAATTAAATTTAATAACTCAAATTTATAGTAAGTACACAAAGAATAACACAAATACCAATATTTTTTTACAAAAAGTTGACAAATTGAGTTTATTTATGAACCTTATAAAAAAAGGTTAAAAGATATGGACAATAAATTATAAATGATAAAATTATAATAAATCATAAAGTCCATAAAGTTGCACAAATAAAACAGCTGTGTTGTGAGAAATTCAACGCGATTCGTGCGTTTTGTAAAATATAATAAAAAATGCCTTCACCGAATGATCGCGATTCGTGTGTCCTATTAATTTTGCTCATTCTGATGGTCGCGTTTCGAGCGCTTTAGAAAAACAATGGCACGTAGAGCCATAGAGTTAGATACATTGGAACACGGCCACCTTGTTTAATATTTTGTAGGTACAGTTTAAAGGCAAACTGTCTATCAATTTATTATTTAAATAAAATGGATAGTATTAGACTATTATCAAAGAACCTATAGCTGGTGCCCGTGGTTCCGTCCATCGTCTCGTCTACTCTTTGTAGAGATATTCATACACACATATTAGTATAACACGTAGTTATGCGTTGTCAATGTCTACAATGTCGGTTTGGTGATATAGGATGAAAATGCGCTACGATGTTTAACAATAGAGATGGTGTGTAGTGTATGTGAACTGTATAGGTATAGTTGATTACTTCAGGGTGCCAAGTGCGAGTTTCATTCGCCATTCGATCACGTTAACGAAAACGAGAATTTGTATGGCAATATTTTAACTCTTTTCGTATGTCGCCAAGAGGCGATGCTTCAATGCCCCACAAATTTGCGCTTTCGTAAACGTAATCGAATGAATACGGATAGTAATGAAAACTCACACTAGCATAGACATAGGGAAATCTGAAATAGCTTAAAGTTTCTTGAAGTTATAACGATTTCACCGACTTCAACGACTTGGGTCTAAAGCGCTATTATTCATCGTCGACATTTATTTAAGACATCGATTAGTTTTTTTAAACCATTTAACAACGATAGATCGATCGAAAAACAATCAATAATGTTTATTCAGTCAAAAATCTACGGCTGTGAAAATTCATTCGTATTTTTTTATAAGAAATTATTTAACTATTGATTCTCCAAAGTTAAAAACTACTAATTATTCATACTGTAAAAGCCCATTTAGCCAGCGAAATATAAAATAATGAATCAGCCAAATAAGCTTATTTCACGCACGCGTCAGTTAGGGCTTTACTAGGGCCAAAAGTGAAACTGTTCTAAGCTACTTTTGTTCTTCGAAGTAAATGAATAAATAAAAAGGTTAACTTACTCAGTTACGCCTTTTATACTTCTTGTCTTTCAATTCATCTGGACTGCCAGATGCCTACCTATGAAATTGACGTTTTGTATGAACATTTTTTATAAAAATAATATTTTTCATACTAATGTTTTTTTATGTTTCTTAACATCTATTTATGTTAACACTATAACAATTTAAGGGTAGTTTGTTTGTTTCACTAGCTAAATATAGCAGACATTAAAAAGAAAAAAATCGAGTCCCTTCAAAGCTACAATGAAACAAAAAGTCAATTCCGCGAAAGAAAAAAGAAGTCAATTTAAAAAAAATTGGGCCATAAAGACACCAAATGAATAATCATTGTTATTACTGAAGCCTAAGTAACATAGTCCTAATTAAAGGTGTATAATAATATTAACAACCGGTATTGACTTTTAGAAGTAATACACCTATTAATAAGTGAGATAAAGTCAATTTCATTGGTAAGAACCCAATATTACCAATGCCCACGTGTTAAATTAAGTCGTGTAGGAGTAATTTGCAAACATTTTTTTTATAACAATATGATGGTGCCGCTATTTTCAAAATGCAATGCGCATGCGTCGATTTCGATAGCATTGCCAATCAGATTGCACAGCGGGGTATAGACCAGTAAAATTGCTTTAGTTAAGGTACCATAATTACATATAACTACTTTTATTTATCTATTCAATTATATTTATTATGGTAACAATACCAAAAAAATACGACAGAATGCTGTTAGCGTAACTATTTCCGATTACAAACCAATATTGTAGAAGTATTAGAAATTACACACTATACTATACTTTAGCAACTAGCAACTTTTCTTTATGTATTTTATTTTTAAGCTTTCGAAACTGTTGAATTCCTGAGGCGAGCATCATGTAATAAAAATAACATTATTTTATGATGACAGCAATCGAAAGAGTCATTTTCGGAATGACATTATATCGATGTTGAATTTATGTAAAACATAAACATAGTCAAGTTTTTTTCACTTTTCAGTAACTTTTAACAATATTGGCACTATTAAAATTTGCATCATCATCATCAGTCCTCTTCCGCCCATTGCAGGGCATATTTTCATAGATTCTTTTATAACTCCTTGTGGCCTAATAAAGTTAATATTATGTGGTTTATAATTACTTTAAAATGACAAATTGGTAAACAAAATCTAATACAAGGATGCTATTATTAAATATTTTTAAAACCAAATTTAGTACCTAGTTATATGGTGTTTGTTTTAAAAATAGGAACTCGTACTTGTGAGATATCTAAATGAAAGGTCTCATTGTTTTGAATTACCGCTTCCGATAGTTTTCTGACGACATGTAATGTAGTATAATTTTGGATAGTGTTTGCTTTCCTTTGACTCAAAACGTGAATTTAAGGAACAGCATGTTCATACAACACTAATCATTTTAACGACTAGATAGATAGTTAAGTTATTCTTTATGTTATACATACTGGTATAGATGCAGGTGGAGCCAAATAAACTTCATATTACAAGTATAAAACCATGTTTTAATTCATAAAAATAAACAAATATCATTATCTATGTACATAATCAAGTCTTTACAAAATGAGTCGTCAAGTCGTTGGTCTTTTTCTCAAGGGTAACGGTAGCCAGCGACGACTGGCTCCACAATTTTGGCGGGAGCAGCGCGGACGGCGGCAGGCGCGGGCGCCACCGCGAGCCTGGCCGGTGCGGCGAAGTTCGTGGTGTATGCCGCCGCGACCGGCGCGGGGTAGGCTGTGTACGCGGCAGCAAACGGTGCGGAGTACGCGGCGGCCACCGGCGCGGAATAAGCGGCGGCCACTGGGGCAGCGTAATTGGTAGTGTATGCGGCTGTATACGCTGGCGCCGCTACTGGTGCTGCGTAGCGGGTAGCAACAACGGGAGCAGCGGCGTAGCGAGCGGCATAAACGGGACCCGGGGCGGCGTAGCGCGCGAACACGGGGCCGGTGGAGACGGCGGCAGGCGCGGCGGCAACGGGGGCGGCGGCATACCGCGCTAACACTGGTGCTGTTGCGTATTGTCGCTGCGAGACCACAGGAGCGTAGTTTGGGGAAGGGCCGACTGCGTAGTTTGCGGCGGGAGCAACGGCGTAGTTTGCGGCGGGAGCGACGGCATAGTTTGCAGCTGGGCCAACCGCGTAGTTTGCTGCGTATACGGCGGGCTGGGAAAACCTTGCCCCAAAAGCCACTGGGGCAGGGGCAGCGGCGTAGCGCGCTGCAACGACAGCGGGCTCAGCGACGACTGCGGGTGCAGCGGCAACCAAAGGTTCTTTGCGGACCACGGCGTTGAAACCATTAATGGGATCGGCGGCGTAGTCGACGGTGCGGCGAGTACCATCAGGGTCGACAAGGGAGTATGATCCTTGAACTAGGTCGCCGTCTCGTTGCTCCGTCTGGCTCTTGTAGTCGCCGGTGAGGGAATCGGCTACGTCGTAACCGAAGCGGTACTGCGGCAAAGGGTCGAACTCCTCGAGGCGGGCCACGGGAGCTGTGTAGGCGACTGGCGCTGCCGCGACCACTGCTTGATTGACGCTGCCGTACGCCACGGCCACGAGACATGAGAAGACCACCAACTGTAATCAAAAATTGTTTCTATGTTTAATATTATTATTATACAAGTTATGTTTAATCAACGATCGACCTCATAATTAAACATGAAACTGAAGATTTATTTTCACTTTGTTTTCATTTAGAAAACTATTAGATCATGTTTGAACATTATTTTAACTGGGTCGTTTGAAATTCTACCTAATCAATCACACTATTCATCACTTTTGAAAAACGATCACTTTTCAAACACTTCACAATATCATTCCAGTGTACCTTGAAAGCCATTTCGTTTGTTTGTTGTTGAGTTGTTGACGGGGTAGCTTAGAGCTGACAACTGTACCCCCTGTAAGCTACTAACGGCATTTATAGTAGTTGGAACAGTGCGCTTGCCTCATCCCGGCCGCATCTCCAAATTTAAATATATTCAAGTACGCACGTACAGGCTGGCCGACGGGACTGGACAATGCCGCAGACAAAGCGGCTACTTGTGCAACCGTAGTGGGCCTATGAACGTCGCGGTCACGCCAATTCTTCAGGCCATCCTCAAAAACAACTTGTATCAGGAGGTGCAATGATGACAACTTCACGGTACCGAAGAAAGTCGCTAATGAGAAAAAAGCACACAAAGAAATAATCGCGGCCAACAACTTGAAGCAGTGGTGGTGCTGAAATGTACATTCAATAAAGTCATCAAGAAACACCAGCGCTATAACATCACCTTTTTAGACTCGCCTAGAGCTAGATTAAGTTAGTAATGCTAATAAAACATGCAATTTACGACGTGACCAGCTTAAATGTAAGTAATGCATATTAGTTTTAGACGAGTATGTTAAATACATTATGTGGATACTGGATATGTCAAATCTAGTAAACTTTAGATGTTGCATCAGTTATCAATAACGATCGTCAAACATCATGCATTACATGCGAGTGACCTTTATTCGCTTACAAAAATAGAGAATTAGAGCACTTAAATTATATAATATTTGAGTGCTTTATTTATCTATATGTAGAAAAAGAAATAGAAATAACCTTTATTAAACATTAAAACTTACATACCTACTATTTGACAACACACACGGTTTCCACACTAGGATGAGCCTGACTTGTGGCAAAGTGAGTTTATTTTCACTGAATAATGACTGAAATAAAAAAAAAATTAAAAAAATTAGAATAGAATTAAAAAGAATAAAAATAATAATAAACAAATATCATTGTCATCATCATTATCCCCGCTGCCGGTGGCGACCTAAGTTAAGTTTTTATAATATTTTATATTGTAAATATGTTTTTATATAAAATATTGTAAAAAAATTCTTAAGATGTATATTTAATAAAGAGAAAAATAATAATAAAAATAATTTATGCTCGTGGTAACTCATACTTTGTATATGTGTGTTTGTGTGTGTGTGAGTGTGAGAGAACACTCTCTATTGAACAAAGCCTCTATTGACCGAGCATGGTTTGTATGGAAAAGTAAAAAAATTATCTCGTTTTTTGACCTATGTTTCTTGGGGAAAGTTGTTCAGTTTCATGGTCTGATAGACAAAGGTAATATGTGAGATCATGATGTATGTATAATGCAGAAACATGCAGAAACTTAACCCCATGTGCATAAATACTCTGAGATGAACATAACCATTTTTCTCATTTCCACTCTTACGAAAGTTTTCCCTTTGCTAATAAAACTCGCCTTCATATTTTTAAATTATAAAAATAATGAATAATGCTAAACTAGATAACGCAAAAACTTAGGGCTGCATTAACGAAGTCGCAGGTAAAGCTAGTTAGAAAGATTTATAATTCATTCAAAAAATGTAATAATTTTACATTTGTAAAAAAAGATTAAAGCGAAATTTTAACTGTGTCAGAATAAGGGTTATTTAAATATTATATATGGGATCCAGAGTCCTTTTCTCCTCTCTCTCTCCCTAAAGGTTGTTTTTCGACATTAAATGAGAAAGTTCATTACAAATATTTTCAAAGTTCGTCCTTAAACTAAGTTATCCGGTTATTGTTGCAAGTGGCTATACAAATAGGTCCGTTAGCAGTTGAGGAGATGCTTAGCGAGATGGAGGCTCGTTTGTTCAATGGCTAATCTCCATAAGAATGGAATTCTGTCAGTGTACCTTCAAGGACACAAGGTCGCGCAACGCCATGACGCTTTGTGTACGCAAGACCATGGTCAACTGGCAATTTTCTAACTCGAAAGGTAAGTGTGAATAAAAATTACATGGTTGTAATACGAGTTTTTCTCTATTATATCAGTTTTATGAAATATAATTTATTGTACATCATCTTCTCAAGCGTAATATAGGAAAACAGCAGAACTTTTCCTGAATCATCATCATAATCATCAGCAGTGCCTGTATCAGCCTCTGCTATTGACCCTAAATCCTCATCTCATGAATCGCTCCTTTCAACCAAATGATGGAGGGCGTCTTACAGAACGAGTATATAAATAGCAATTTATATAAAAAAAAATACAGCAAGGCCACCGATTTAAAGAGCAGTCGCGATAGAAGCATTAAAAACCTTGACCTATTTGTGATTTGGTCACCCATCTACCGATCTGGCATTGCAAAGGATGTACGATCGTAACTACGACGCGGTAGCCGCTGCGACAACGACCTACTATCATAAGATAAGATAAGATAAGATTCAGGCTATATTTAAAAGGCGTTTGCTCATGGTTACATATATTAACCCTTTCATGAATAATAAACACGCGGCACTCTTTAAAGTTTTTTCTGAGATGCGAGATATAGCCAGTTAGTATAATGACACCGCAAATGGATGGATATGCATTCGTGTACTGGTGGAGCATGCAAAATGCCAATGTTTGGATGTGAAATGACTAATTCTTGTTAGACGAGTAGTGAATAGCATTCGTTGCAGAAAAGTGTAGCCAATGTCTTATGTGCAGGAATGCGAGGTAGTATTCATTTTGAGGATACTCAATAAAACAAAAGAGCAAAAATAGAAAGTGTGGGTGCAGTCAAAATACATGCAACGAACTCATATTTTAAAAACTAAGGTTAATTAATAACTTAATACTATCATAAAAAGACTTAATTGTAGTATTATTACTATGGTTTTTTATATTAAATAATTATAAAATAGTGAAAAAATTAAATGCCTACAATCCTACAATCTAGATCCCTACTAAATTCTCCGAGGGGTTCGGATCGGAATCTAATAGCGAATTCAACTTAAGTGCAGCAATTAGCACTTAAAAATAAAAAAATATTTTTTTATATTAACTTAAGGGGGTGCAGCGCGGACGCAAAACTGCGAGTTTCAAGTTTCTTTATGATAGCGAGCGAGCGGCGCGTGGCAGTGGTGTGACAACGGGGCACGACTACGAATACGCCCGCACACTCATATCTGTATAGAGTAGGCTGGTGATTTAATTAGAGCAATGTTTACTTTCGTAAAATCATAGGCGTTTGGGTAAAAAATAATAAAAGTCTTAATATTTTTATATTCATATTTTTTAATTGAAAACTAAGACAACAGTGACCTGCGGAATATCAATACAAACATTTTGATGTCGGATCATTGTTTCATTTGTGCTATATTTACAAAGTTTCTGAAGAAATAAGTTTTTAAATATCATTACTTTTACGTATTGTTTATGCAGTTTCTGGGTATTTGTTTCAAATTCCAAGACAACCATGACCTTGTGAAAGGATCAAGCTAACCTACACTAGTCCTTTTAATGTATATGACCTATTCAGCTAAGAGCACTAGTGACTTAAAAACACGTAAATTTTCGAAATTCCGCGCTGCACCCCCTTAAGAAGCAAGCGAAAATATGATGAACTTTGTGAAAAAAAAAGCAAGAAGGTTAGTCGACATCACAGGAGACCGAAGAGCTGGCAGCTACCTCGGACAAAGAATTAGTCTAGCTATTCAAAGGGGGAACGCTGCCAGTATCTTCGGAACCTTGCCTAAAGGAACTCCTTTTAATAATTTATTTTAGTTATTTTATTATATTTTTTAAGGTTTTTAGTTTTAGGTTCATTGTTCTTTTAAATTATATGAAAATAAAAATGAATAATTGGTACGAGAAAGGTAATACTGTACGGGAACTAAGAAATATGTACATATAAACTCATAAAAAGAAGTAAGAGACTATCAGGTTTTTAAAAATCTCTTCGGTTATTCAATTACCTTGCATAGTATGTTTACAATAAATATTTTTCTTCCTTGAAATTTATATCTTTATTCATATATCATTGACATTTTAAGAATGAAACTGTGTTTTGGTGTCATCGTGCACTGTCACAGGTGCTAGGGTTGTGAAAACAGTGTTAGCAGCTTGATTTATTTGTCCATGCTTAGCGGCTATCTTAATTACAAATAAGTACCGTTCATTTTAAGAGATATAATTTGCAACTTTCAATTAAAAAATTAGGAACATTTGTGAGATAACTGAGATGATATTTATAAAAATTTTCAATACCTACCGATTTTTAATAACTACATAAAAAATAGTACAGACGCCTAGATATGTCAACTGTCAGCTTACAATCTTGACCAGTTAATTAGAAGAACTTTACACCGCAAACAATTGACGAGAAACTTAATTGGTTTCTCTTTTCGTTATTTAGTTGTGACAACCCTCCACCACCCGTGCGCATGAAAATGCGCGGCGGGCATTTTCCCAGTTGCGCACGCGCGTCCTTCGCAAGGCTGCCAGACATTATGCAACGGCTGATTTGTCCGCACCTGTGTAAAAAGTATCGCTATCGTATGTTGGCAGTGAAGCGTTCTGAGATATAGAGAATATAATATAGATAATATACGAGTAGAGGCTCTATTAAAGGATTTTCAAATTACCATCGAGAAAAAAAGTAGTAAATAGTATCGTCATCATCAGCCCCTCCCGACCCACAGCTGGGCATAGGCCTTTCTTTGTTTGTGCCATTCGCCTCGATCCTGCGCTAGTCTGGGCCACGTGCAACCCACGGTTTTGGTTATATCGTCGACCTATCTCGCCGGTGGACGTCCCCTTTTTCTATAACCGTCTCTCGGCCACCACTCAGTCAGCTTTCTGGTCCACCTGTCGTCACTTCGTCTGGCCATGTGTCCTGCCCAACTCCACTTGAGCCTCAATATCCGCTCGCTGGCATCTTGGACCTTAGTCCGCTTGCGGATTTCGGTGTTGGGGACGCGGTATATAAATAGTATAATTTACAATAAGTAGCCATTTAAGGTAGTGGCATCAGTGTTGGACAAAAACCAGTGATCGTAGTTTTTGTCTTTAAATCGTATAAGTTATTTTTGGGCGATGAAAACTTTGTTGATAACTGGTCCTAAACTGTGTTGATAACTGGTCTTAAACTCTGTTGATAACTGGTCTTAAACTCTGTTGATAACTGGTCTTAAACTCTGTTGATAACTGGTCTTAAATTGTCGAACAATGGTGCCATTACTCTACTCATGTTGTATAATGAAAGTGGTACGTTTTTCAGTTCCCCTTTATTATCCTCTTAATGTAGTGTAAAAAAACCGGCCAAGTGCGAGTCGGACTCGCGCACGAAGGGTTCCGTACCATTATGTATAAAAATATTTCAAGTTTCTGCCTGTTATCGTTATTAAGACCGAGAAAAAAATTGGAAAAAATCACGTTTGTTGTATGGGAGCCCCCTTAAATATTAATTTTATTTTAATTTAATTATTTATTTTTAAAGTGAATAATATAAAAGTGAATATTTCAAGCGTCTACCTGTTGCCGTTATCAATATCGAGCAAGAACGACCAAAAAAATCACGTTTGTTGTATGGGAGCCCCCTTAAATATTTATTTTATTCTGTTTTTTAGTATTTGTTGATATAGCGGCAACAGAAATACATCATCTGTGAAAATTTTAACTGTCTAACTATTACGGTTCATGAGATACAGCCTGGTGACAGACGAACAGACAGACAGATGGACGGACGGACGGCGGAGTCTTAGTAATAGGGTCCCGTTTTACCCTTTAGACGGAACCATAAAAATTTTGGATTTAAAAAAAATAAGAAATATTAGAGCTAATTTTTCTAGGTCTATTTATTGGTAATGGTTGCAGCATACCCGCCATCATGAACGATACAAAAATTATTATATGATAGAAACTTTAGTTTAATATATTTTTATTATTTTAACGAGTTTCATAACGAAGCTTCTCTTGGGCTAGATAATTGGTGTGAGTGTAGGAAAGTTTATTTATTATTTATTTATTTTATACACGATAGAGAAACTATAATAGATACTAAAGTTATATTTTGACCACTGAACTGTTTTTCTATTACGTGGTTATTTTTTTTCGGTGCACTGCACTCTGATTTTTAAACACTTTCTGAAAGAAAAGTATTTGACAATGTTCTTCTTAGTCAAGTAAATAGTACTTGAAATGGACTTAGTAAGATAAAAAGCAAATATTTAAAGAAGAGAGAGAAAAGTGTTTTGAAAGTTTTCGAGAATTAGGGTCTGCACCACTGAGAATTACTGCAAGGCCAATCAATCTGATGTAATTTGCAATTGACGTTGCAAATGTTACTCGTAGATGTGTCCATAGTTGGCGGAAAAGTTTTCGCACACAATTCTTATGCAACCATTAGTAATACTAACGCATTGGGTCTTGGACACTTGAATAAATAAATGTTCTATTATATTCTATTAAGATTAATAGAATAGAATAGAACATTTCATTCTATTATTTCTGCCGCCAAGCATCAATTTCCTAAATTGTTGCTACAATCAGGCATAATAACTCAAGGTCCAGTGACGGCAATGCGCACCAGGGGAATTTAGCGCCTCATAGATATGTCCGAAGGGACAACCACGGCGCTCAGGGTCCCACCCGAGCGGTAAAATGGTGTACTGATGTTTTAGTGGCTCGGCCAGAACATCGGCTAGCCCCACATACCTCGTGGGATTGGATTTTTTTTGGAGAGAGTTTGCTGATTGCCACAGATGGCATTTTCAGCTTCACTTGGCTTTTTTTGGGAGTGGCGAGAAACTTAAAGGGTTTCTCCTCATGCCGTGTAAAACGAATCACCTTCGGAGGTTTTCTAAAGGGAACGGCTTCACGCACTAGTGCGTGTCCCCGTGCCCTACTAGATTATCCGAGGGGTTCGGATTGGATCGGGGACCACGGGGTTGGAGCCCCGTGAGATGATTCTAAAGGGTCGGCAACGAGTTCTACACACGGTGTTGCAAATATGCGTGCTGCGGTGGCTGTTTACCATCATGCTGACTGTACCATTGATATCCGTTTAATTCAAAGGTGAGAGTAACAGGCTAAAAAAAAGTGCGTATATTTTTTAATATGAAAGTATTGGCATATAGCATGCAAAAAAAAACCTATACCATCATTTAAGTTTATAGCCAGTAAATCAAATAAATAAATTAAGATAAATGAACTTCAAATACTACAAAGGTACTTGATAAAAAAAATCTGGGAAAGGAGCTCCGGGACGTCCGCGACGCATATGGCTGGACGCATCAAAAAGTGGACTGGGCTTAGTTATCGCCAGCTAAAACAAGCTTTATGGGATTGCAGAACATTTTGTATACTGATCTCCAAACTTCAGCATAAAGATGGCACTAGATGATGATGATGACTTGATAAAAAGAAACTTTTAAAGAAAAACAATATCAATTCATTATTAAAACAAGACTATTTACTATATTTTTACAATATTTTTGACTTTCGTATTTATGTATTCTTCAAAGCTATAAGACGTCCTGAATGGGTTTGGGAAGTAGGTAGGTAAAAAGGTTTTGATGTGACGATTCGAAAGGTAGCACTAACTAAAAACTATTAATTATTAACTCAGGACTATTCAGTCAGCACTATTAAATTACTCGAAAACTCCGTCATGTTAATAGTCCCAGTAAAATCGTACAAGTTGGAACTTTCATAATTATATTTTTGATACATTTGGACAAATTCTTACCCATTATTAACTCATGCCTATGGCAATAATTAAATAATAATAACGTACGAAAACAATAAAAGAGGTCAAGACAAACTCTTCGGCAAATTAACTCCAATCTGCAATACAGATTTATGGCAGCATGTTTGTTACTAAACACTTTCTAAATGCCTTCATATGGCAGCAGGCAAATTATGACCTTACTAGCATGGCAATGTATGGTTGCTGTATCCTTGTCCACAGATGACGTTTTGTTCTAGTTTAGTTACGTTAAATTCTGAGAAATATTGCCCTGGAAAGTGTTTAGCTCGACTCGCGGGCGATCGCACTTGAATATCAAACAGCCTGTGACGCTGTGACGCATGCCAGTTGGCCACCGTGGTGCAATCCTCCATTCCGGAAGGTAATTGAGGCCGTTAAATTCAAGTCAAGGCCAACATAATCAGCTTAATTCGGATTTTGGAACCGTTTTGAGCAGATAACAGCTGGTCTGGCCACACCTGCTGCACAGATGTTCGCATTTGCGAAAAGTGAGCGAGCTTATGTCGATAGTAAAATGCAGTTAATGATTTAAACTCAAACGCAGGGACGGACTCGGGATATTTTGTCTGCAATAAATGTAACACATTTCTTACGTTAGTTACATTTGAGTATTTATTGATCTGTCTTGTACTTTAAAAAATAAACACTATAAAATTATATACGAAATTTTTGGGTTTTGTTTATATAATTTTAACGCAAATTTTGTTGCGAAACCAATTACAAAAACACAAATGTTGAAAAAATTTCCACGAGCAGGATTTGAACCTGCACCCTTCTGACATACCGGGTCAGGTGCTCCCAATTGAGCTATCGTGGTTCTAACCAGCCCGCCGTAATTATTCAACACTATTTACTTTTTTTACTTAACGTCAACGACGGTAGTTGTTGACATTGAATGGGCGCCTTTGGCTTTCAAAGTAAAAAAGTAAATAGTGTTGAATAATTTCGGTGGGCTAGAACTACGATAGCTCAATTGGGAGAGCACCTGACCCGGTATGTCAGTAGGGTGCAGATTCAAATCCTGCTCGTGGAATTTTTTTCAACATTTGTGTTTTTGTAAATTATATACGTTTCGATAAAGCCGTATAAAGCCGTAAGCCGTAAGTATACTCGTATGTTAAATAGCGATAGGTATGTGCAGACGCCTGCACGTCAACTTATCCAAAACTGTCACATTTCTTCAATAAATAATCAACCTTAAAACATGTAAGTAAAGTTCAAAGTCTAATGAAGAAATAGTTTTTTGGTACCAGTAGCAATGCTTTTTATCAAGGTTCAATGTTAAGTTAAAATTTCTTTGACTAATTTTAACGGCCGATCTCATTTTTGCCTCCCTAAACCATTAATTTCCGTCTAGACTTTAAGTTCTATCCGAACAAATTACAATTTGAAAAAAGACAAAGTGTTGAAAAAAATCCACGAGCGGGATTCGAACCTGCACCTCATGACATGCCGGGTCGTTTGAATGCCCGGAGTATTTATTAAATACATAGTAAATGAACAAAACTTTATTTTTAATACTTCTCTAGATATCGTGCATGAGATAACGCGTGCCAGGTAGACTTGACAGCTATTTTCGTCGATTAATTAGCTAAGGTCAGCGTCCATGGTAATTACCTCAACGCTAGGAGACCTCTAAGGTTAGGTTATTGATGGAGGAACGGAGTTGATCGGACGCAGTTACATTAGCACCTATCAGTAGCAGTAATAAATCAATAATATAAAAATGAAAAAAGCCAAAATAATAAAATTATATTTCAAACTAGCTGCCCGGACAGACTTCGTTCTGTCAAAAGCAATTTTTTTTCTCTTTATTAAAACTTTCCGTGTGCCTTAAGGAACATACAAAAAAATAGCCAAAAAGGTCCAGCCATTCTCGAGTTTTGCGCTTAACAACATTCATTTTTATTTATATAGAAGACTAGCTTTTGTTCACGTAGCGGCTTTGCTTACGTAGGCTTCACCCTTTTTTGACTATAATCGGATTGAGTTTTCAAACATGTGTCAAAATAAAATGTAATTTAAATCAAAAGCACTAAGGAGTATTGATATCATCTTCGAAACAAATCACCGCCAAAATAACTTTCTACCCTTTTTAACTCCGTTAGGAGATGAATTTCAATAAAATACGAAACACGTCTTCCATCAATTTAGCAGTCGTTAACAACCACCAAGTCGCACTGGGCCCGGGTGGAGGTTTTTTTTTTATTAACGGATAAGCACAGTGCCTTGATCTCACCTGATGTTAAGTGATGATAAGGCCAATGATGGAAGCGCACTTCTCACGAGATCCTCAACTACTGAGGCACTGTCTATCTTATCTCTAGCTGCCGGTACACAACTACAAACACAACTACACAAAAACATTGATATTATGGCGACATATTTAGATAAAATGGTGGTAGCTAGCCAGGCGGACAAACAAGCCCTACCACCAACCGAGTACACAAACATGTACCCCCCGCTGGGAATCGAACTCGGGACCTCTTGGTCTAAACCGATGGTCTTACCACTAGACCACAGACGCGGTTAAAAGTCCCGTTTTTATGTCGTTTTTGTAGGTTTATATCCCGTGGTCTTCACCTAATAGAGAAGGCTCGTCCTTTAGCAGTAGGGACATAAAATGTGTTCGTGTTTGAACATGTCGTTTAAACCCACCATAATTTTTTTTAACTATTAACATTCGGATATCCTTCTTTATATAAACTATCCTCCGTCCGCGCAATTTTCGTAAAAACGAATACAAAGTTTTTGCTTCACGTATCAATATATAAATGAGAGCATACATAAGATGGCATTAGAAAAGTGTTCAAAATTCAATGAAAGGTCTAGGCCACTCAAATGGTCAATTTTCTAAGCATTACCCTGGGCACGATTGTATCAGCCAGCTGGAGCCGTTGGACTCCCACTGGCGCTGTACCATACGAAATATAATATACAGAGGGTTATGTTTTGTACAAAATACTCCTACCTAACCTCCGAGCAACCATAACTTGGAGCTTCAAATAAGAAAAAGATTTTGACGACCTCCGCAGCCGAGTGGCTTGCACGCCGGACTTTGGGCGGCGCTAACTCTGAGGTCCCGTGTTCGATTCCCGGTCGGGTCAATGTCGCAACCGAACTTTTCTATATTGTGTCGGGTCTGGGTGGTTGTGGTACCGTCGTTGTTTCTGATTTCCATGAAACGAGTGCTTTAGCTACTTACATTGGTATCAAAATAATATATGTGATGTTGTCTAATATTTAGAAAAAGTACTGAAACAAATCCTTTCTGAATTATTATTAGATGAAAATAAAATTTGTGCATATTTATTAATACAATTAATAAAATATCTATTGTAAAATTAGTATAAAGATAATTGTATATTTTCTGTTTCTTGTGAAATTAAAAAAACTAGTGGTCGCCCAGTGGTCGAAATTTGACCGTAATTTTATTAATCTGCACGGATTGTATCCTAAGCAATGAAAAATTAAAAAAGATAGAATGTGAGTTTGGATTGGCATTGACAGATGTCGGCCGCATTAAAGACAAACAATACGTGTGTGTAAAATACATATGCGTATGTTTCAAATACATGGTAGTGTGTAATGTGTAATGTTGTTTATGTTTATTTAATGTATTTTTTATGCTCTATATAAACTATAAGTGTGCGAAATTTCATACTCCTCCGTGCGCGCAATTTTTGTAAGATCGGGTACAAAGTTTTTGCTTCACGTATTAATATAGATATGAGGCAATTTCAAAAAATAATTCCTAGAAGTAAAGTGAAGAAGTGTGAAGTTTCTATAAATAAAAATGACAGTCACCATAGTATTCACGATGTAAAACTTTTAAATAAGATCATGTAAGGTTAAGTAAATCTTCTATAAATAAGCTTTAGATCCTAAACAATAATGCTTATTATCAATACTAATGCCCATACTAGACCAATCTTAAATTATGTTATTTTTTAATTTGGATGAGGATTCTGAGTTTGGCACAGATTAAAGTTGAATACATGCTACGCAGCTAACCTACTGTACCTTTGTTTTTCGAAGCGCGAATAAGCATCGGTGCATTAGCCAAGCGGCTTAATGTCAAGGTGAAGCGCACATTGTTTCAAATGGATATTAATTTCATTCATCGCAAATCAATAACATTGAAACTTGAGGCTGGGATTTATTTTGGCTGCGTGTGACAGTTACCTTCGACGCTTACAAGATAATATCGTATTGGTGGCAGCTACTAATTACTTGTAACTAAACATATGATTGATACGTATGCTATGTATGTACTGAAAGTCTTGAATTGGGTAATATTGTTTACATACATCAATCATCTTGTTTTCTGTTACGTTTTTTTAATTTACAATACTTGGTGATATTTTTCTAACATTTTAACAATTTTATAATAAAGCTATTATCATATATTTCTAAAATCATGTTAGACGTAAAATAACTTGATACCGAAGCTGTAACAGGGTCAATTATACAATTTACAGTCTGTGAGAACCCTTCTTAATGTCAAGTACCAGTCTACACTATATTATTGATTTGCATATGAACTCGTCATGATGACTATAATTATGTTTACTAATTATGTCATAATATGTATTGTTAATGTAAAAATGCTGATGAAAAAGCCACCCAAAGTAACGTCAGTACATTCGTGTTTTGAGTGCTTTTCCATCAAGTATTTTATAGCCTCCTCGCCCTAATTTGAAAATGAAATCATTGTTGACATTTTAACATCTTTAGATTGCTTTGCAGCAAATGAACTTTCCGAGTAGGTCGCATTTAATTTCCTTGGGTTAAGACATCATCTCATTACCGTATGAAATGAAAAAGATTAACGCATTTGTATAATTGCGGGTAATTAACTCAAGGCGTTCGTTATTCCGAATTAAATTAGCCGACGAATAAGATTTACCTAACAAAAAAAGTAATTTTGGAGTACGTAGTTTATTTTTTATTTGATTTGACTACATGTAGCATGCAGCCTCTATGTTATTAGTTCCTGTGTTTACCGGCTACATACCAGAAATTATTATTATGATTATATTTTATTATTTTATTTTAACTACTGCTGTCATCGACAAGGTTTTCCACAGCAGTCACATAGGTAATGTTAATTTAAATCAATTACCAAACATATATTTTTACATATCGACCGGTAACACCGCTAAATTGACAGTGAATCACATTTTAATAAGCGCTGGCTAGATCATCCTTGAGCGGGCCTAGTCCGTTGCGTAAGCGCAAGTCACAACTAGAGCAGCTGCTTATTATACAGTTGAACTTTCTTAATGCTTCTACTAATGTACGCCTCCTTGTAAACTTTTTTATGAAATTTGTTCAATGCTTTTTTTGAAAATTCCTGTTTTGTAGTGGCGCCAGTCTTCGACGCAATAACCCAGTGTCCGACACCACTTTTCGTAGACAAATAATAATATAGAATTTCTTTGAAATTTTATTGTATGACAGCTAGAAAACAGGCAGTCTGTTGTTGAATTGATGCTAAGTCAAAAATTAGTCATCATCATCAGCTCATTTATGTCCCCACTGCTGGGGCACGAGCCTTCCTTATGGATGGATAGGGAGAACGGACCATAAACCACCACGCGGGCCCAGTGCGGATTAGTGGTTGTTAACGAGTGCTAGTGCAGCCAGGATCAACGGCTTATCGTGCCTTCCGAAGCACAGAGGAGCTCGTCATGATAATTTTTTTTTGGTGACCTATCCGATGGCCGGCCTTTGAGAAAGTTGCTTAACCTCAGCACTCGCAGACCGGGCGCGTTAACCAATGCGCCATCGAACTTCTCATTTTAAAAAAAAATGTGCCTGACCCCTATTTTTAATGATTATAAGTAAAAAATGTCGATCACTGGTTTCTGTCGGGCACTGGTGCCACTGCCCCAGTTAAGTAGTTGGTTTTTATTCAAACGGCCACCGCAGCCAAAAGACCATGTCACATGCGCGTTACTTAATAATAAGAATAATTTCGGCGGGCCGGTTAGAACCACGATAGCTAAATTGGAGGAGCACCTGACCCGGTATGTCAGAAGGGTGCAGGTTCAAATCCTGCTCGTGGAATTTTTTTTGACATTTGTGTTTTTGTAATTTGTTCGCAACAAAATTTACGTTAAAAATTATTTGAACTTTTTATAAAAAGTTCTATTGTTACAAAAGGCAAAGAATAAGCTTGGCTGTAGAATACTCAAAATATAATATACAAATTTATATATCAAAAGTCAATACGTTCCACCTAACTCTTTTAATTGTAAAAAATTTAATTATTATTTTAATTTTTACAGTTATCGTCGCATCTGGATTCCATATTTACTTAACATCAGGTGAATTGGAGTCATTTGCCGTGCTACGTATAAAAAAAAAAAAAAAAAAAAAAAAAAAAATTGTACCTAGGTCTAAATACAAATGTTTATGGGGGAGTAATGAGGGTAAGGGTAAGGTTAATAGGGTTAATTATGTACTTTGGGAGACTTGTAACAAAAAGGTTTTTTATGCACCTTTTAGATAAATAAGTATTTCTAATAAAACTTGATAATAACCATCGACATAATTAGAAGCCCAATTAGCATCATACTAATTTCATGTACTTTCTTTCTACCACATGTGGCGAAAAGTCCGCCCAGATCTTTAATGATACTGGACTATATTTACTAATAGTTTTTAATTGATTTTGCCCCTTTTCTAGAAGCGGTGATACTAGGTAGATACCCATTTTTATATGAATATCAAAAAGAGTGTAAAGTTTAATGTTAATTTAAGTTTGTACAATTATGGTTAGACGACGGTTGTACCTAATGCTAGATGTCACGGTGTCAGCTAGCACCCCGGCAGAGTCGGGCAAGCGCAGCGCAGGCGCAGGCGCCGCGCGGTACCATTAAAATGTTAACTCATAATATTACAAATGAAGCTTTGTCTGCTTAAGTATTTTGTAGTGTATGCCTTTACTGATATTAGCTTAATAGCCAAGTACAGAGATTCCTTTAAAAATAGACGGTTATTAATTTGCCAATAATTTCCAACAAAATTCATCTATTTACTACATACTCATATGAGTATTTGTGTCACCAATTTTCAGTATACAATATTAAGTAACGTGGTTACATGCACCGGTCTCCGACTGAGAGGTTTAATTACCAGCTATAAAACACATATTATTGTAGGCACAGGTTTGGTTAGTAGTAGTTTGTTTTAAGTCCGCCTGGCTGCTATCATCATCTTACATTTAGTGGCATTGTAGTGTTCCGACAGTTATGAGGTAGGAAAACCGATTCCTCAGTAATTGAAGATTCCGGGTAAAATTAGCTTTTACCCCCGGCCTTATCGTCACTTAACATCAGGTGAGACCAGGACCAAGTGCTTAACCATAAAGAATACAAAAACAAATGTCTATCTTCATGACGAATATATGACGAGGAGAATAAAAAACCCCATATATATCGGTCAACCTTTTCCCACATACCCTTCCTTCGACTTCATTGATTTATTAACATGTCTTATCAAAAGCCTATGTTGTAACTGGCCCAGTCAAGACCAAGGTCACGGGTATATACGGAAACTTGTTCCGCCTAATATTATTTTATAATCAGTTTAACTATTACGTACAATTGTATAATGCTAAGTATTATACGAGTGCAACACATCAGAAATGTTCAGACCGGTAGATCATTTGAAACCAACTGTTAGTTAGCACGGAGAATAGAATAGAATCTGCTAATATTCGATCAGTGAAGGGATGACGGAGGGAAGTGGTATTTGCACAATTATTTGCATATCAACTTAGAGAGTACGGTATATTTGCCAAACTTTTTAGGCAAACAAACATTCAACAATGCAAAGAAGAA
This sequence comes from Eudonia mercurella, assembly GCA_963082485.1. Taxonomy (NCBI): domain Eukaryota; kingdom Metazoa; phylum Arthropoda; class Insecta; order Lepidoptera; family Crambidae; genus Eudonia; species Eudonia mercurella. The sequence goes on along the minus strand of OY720042.1, from coordinate 7,562,738 downwards.
TCAACAGGCTAGTAAAAGCATAAGGCGAAACAAAAGCCTTGCCCTCACAATTATATACTTACAACCGCAATGACACTTAAATGGACGTAATGTGCACAATGCTGATCCAGAAGTTTTAATAATGCCTCTATAAAGTTTCACTATTAAAAGTATTTTTTAGTTTTAGGAATTGTGTTACATAACAATTCCTTATACTATGCTATCATTTAAGTTCGTTCAGTTGTTTTAGTGTTATTGACGACAAAGATATATCTATCTAATACCTTTAAACGAGCAATTCTTTTATATATATTTGCATGCTATTTTATTAGCGAAACATGAGCACCTTTTATTGTTTAATGTTACCATTTTATACCATGTTTTGTGCAAATAAACGATTTATTATTATTTATTATTATTATATATAATCTGAATCTCGGAACCGGCTCCAACGATTTCATGAAATTTAGTATGCAGGGGGTTTCGGGGGCAATAAATCTATCTATCTAGGTTTTATTTTTAGAATTAACATAATAAAAAAAATAACGAGCAAAGCTCGACAAAGATATATCTATCTAATACCTTTAAACGAGCAATTCTTTTATATATATTTGCATGCTATTTTATTAGCGAAACATGAGCACCTTTTATTGTTTAATGTTACCATTTTATACCATGTTTTGTGCAAATAAACGATTTATTATTATTATTATTATTATATATAATCTGAATCTCGGAACCGGCTCCAACGATTTCATGAAATTTAGTATGCAGGGGGTTTCGGGGGCAATAAATCTATCTATCTAGGTTTTATTTTTAGAATTAACATAATAAAAAAAATAACGAGCAAAGCTCGGTCATCCAGGTACTAATAAGTAACATAGTAGTATAATTTTTGATCGATACCTACAGCTGTTTGTAACTCGCCCTCCTCATGTGGAACTGATCTGCCAAACTCCATACATTTAAGTACCTTACTATCTTAATATCTTCCCATGAATTTCAATCATCTAAAATTCAAGGTGCGCAATTCCATTCCCTATATGTCAATTCAGATAATAATTAGAAAAGATGCCTAGTAGTTCGTTTCTCTAATAACACCAAGTTATTACGACAATTTTCAGTCTTAATTTAAAATCAACAATAAGTTATTCTTTTATATTTATTCAAAAATTAATTTATTTCAGGACTAGTTTCAGGACAGTGTGGGTCTGGACACAAAGCGCCCCAGGGCTCCAATCCAATGCCGGGCGCGTGACGCGGCGCGCCCGCGAGTGAAAGGGTGCGCCCCCGCTACCACTATAAAAGCTCCGAGCAGTGCTCATCGGGCATCAGTCCATCAACTTACTTACACAATGGCATTCAAGGTATTAGATTATACATAACACATATACTTGTAGTGAAATAGTGCTGTGTTCAAAATAATATTAAAAAATATGGCTAGTTTTAGTGATAATTATTATAGAATAGCCAAGCCATTCAATTCAACTACGTGGGTGCTAGCCACTACGAACGAAGAACCGGGGAGTTCAAAATAAAGTTCTTGTGAAACAATACAAACTTGATAAAGACTAAATAGTAGCAGCTAATGCGTTTCGTATCTGTTCCGTATCTGTGGATGGATCTGTGACCAAGCCTCTTGACAACCTATTGGATCGCTTAGACAATGGCTTTACCAGTGTTTGTTACGCTCAATATTATAAGGACAACGTGGTAGTTTAGGGCTCAATTTGCTTACGAGAGTAGGGCTCTGCGCCATTTGCGCCGCCCTTAATAGCAAGAGATGGTGACTTTATTTAAGCAATGTTACCAAAGAGCACAACTAGCTTTACCAGTTGCAGTAAATTTGTAATTTTTATTTTGCAGTTTGTGGTTCTCGCTTGTTTTGTGGCGGCCGCCAGCGCCGGCCTGGTCCCCTCGGGGCCCGCGGCGTACGCTGCCGCTCCCGTGGCCTACGCCAGTCCTGCTGCTTATGCCAGCCCGCTGGCGTACGCTGCCCCCGTCGCCAAGGTCGCCGTCGAAGAGTACGACTCCCACCCGCAATATAGCTTCGCATACGACGTGCAGGACGGTCTTACCGGTGACTCCAAGACCCAGCACGAGACCCGCGACGGTGATGTAGTCAGAGGCTCCTACTCCGTGGTCGACCCTGATGGCACCAAGCGCACCGTCGACTACACCGCTGACGACCACAACGGATTCAACGCGGTCGTGCGCAGGGAACCCCTCGCCGTGAAGGTCGCCGCCCCCGTCGCCTACGCCGCTCCCGTCGCCAAATACGCCGCCGCCCCCGTAGCCTACGCTGCTCCCGTCGCTAAGTACGCCGCTCCCGTCTCCTACGCCGCTGCCCCGGTCTCCTACGCCGCTGCCCCCGTCTCCTACGCCGCTGCCCCCGTCGCCTACGCCGCCGCCCCCGTGGCTAAGCTCGCCGCCCCATTGACCTACTCCTCTCCCGTATACCAATCTGGCCCAGTATACCAATCTGGCCCATCAGTGTACCAATCTGCTCCCGTCTACCACCATTGAATGATGCCAAATTTAGGAATTAAATTACACAATGCTAATATTAGAGTTGCGTAAAAATTCTGTTCTAGCATAGATCAATTAAATTAAATTTTTGTACGACTATTTAATTTATTTTCTTTTATCCATTATTACTTTCCTATCCTTAAAAATATCTAAGTATGTATTATATTCGCCTTACAGTAGTTGTCTAACAGCCAAGAAATAGCTGAAATCTATATTTTATTTTCATTGTATTTCATACATTTCGTCTACCCAATCATGATTATGTCCGATAGATTCGATTTAAAAGAGAGCAATATTACATTATTCCTTGGATAAAATTATGATAATTTAACAGCCCTAAAGGCCCACAAATTAACTGGACTTAAATCTTAAATGTCGTTAAAATTATTATTCACAGCAAGACAGTAGATATACTATACGTGCTAAGGCCACAAATTTTATTTTTTGTATTACAAAGATAACACAACCAATTCATCAGGCATGAATTCTAGATGAAGTACGCTTCCACATAGAGGAATAAATAAATAAATATTAAGTAGAAAAAATAAAATTAATTATAATATTATTACTTAAAATCATTTTAGAAAAAATTAGACCTAGTCCTTCTTCACAGATTCTATTTACATGAACACCAACCGATTAGATTCTAACAATTTTAAAATGTGAAGGTGAATCACATGTTAGCAATTGGCCGAATGCAATTAGATGCATAACACATAAAGTCTAGACTCGGTATACGCAACGGGCCGGATAACCGCCAGGCGACCTTGGTATTTCCATAGTTCCCACGACGACGAACAGGCTTTGCCGCTGAAGGCACCATTGCGCAACTTGTCTCATTTAAGCGCCTACTACGCCCTCAGATGAGGTTGCTCAGATTAATTAAAACATAACACCTTCACGGTCGACTAAGGAATGATGCTAAGTGTCGTTCTTGATGAATTTGTTGTTTTTAAACTGTATCCTACTTAATATTTATTTATTTATTCCTCTATGTGGAAGCGTACTTCATCTAGAATTCATGCCTGATGAATTGGTTGTGTTATCTGTAACTGTAGGAACACAATACTGCAAAAATAATAATAGTGATGGGCAGTGGATAAATATTCGAAGAGTAAATACTCGGATGTTTATCGAAAATGGATAAATACTCGTTTTTATCCATTTTTATCTGATATTTTATCAAAATTTTGCTTAGTTATTAACATTTAGTTATTTGATAGTATGAATTAACAAAATTTAATTATAGTTTCAGACATTTTACTGTAGTATTTTATGATATTAAACTTTTTTAACCTACTTGTTTTATTTTTTAAGATATCATGGGAAGACCAAAAAATGAACGAGTCACATTTAGTCGCATTCAAATACCATACAATTATGAAATAAACATGTTAAGCATTAGATAGTTCTTTTGGCTATTATTCATTATATGTAATTTAAAAACGCAGAAACACATATTTTATCTTAAAATTACTAATTATCTACATTCTAATTTAAAAATTTACGTTAAATAGAAATAAAAATGTTTAAAGAGTATTTATCCATCTTCATTATTTATCTGGATAAAAACCCATCACTAAATGCTACAACATTGAAGTTATGGCAACATAGATGAGATGGTGTTAGCTTCGTAGCTAGGCGGACATAAAAGAACTAATACCTTACCAACAAAATACAAAACATATTTATTGATATTAGGAAGACTATCGGCTAAATGTAACAAATTAGTCACGTAATTAACAATAGAATACCAATTAATGCATTCACCACAAAAAAAACAGTACTTATTACTTATACTTATAAATAAATCTAACAAAAACTAAACAATGAGGTAACGCGTAGTAAGGGCCTACTATCCGTTCCTACTTAATTAATCAGATTTAAATAAATTACGACATTTTTAAGTTGATAAAAGATGATTCAGCTAACACTTTGATCGTCGATGCTGAAACAATGCATGCAGGGCTTAGACATTCCTAGTTCTAAAGGCGGTGTCAAGAGAACTGGCGAGGCGAGGCGCTCGATGGCGCAGCAGCGCACCTTCGGGTTGCAATCATGTAAGTTGGTAACCTTCGCAATGCCAAAGTTTTCGGATAGGTGACAAAAAAATCAAACCTCGTGATCTCCTCCATGCTTTGGCAGGCACGGTCAAGTTATGACCTGTTTACTAGGAAGGCATTTATAGACTCATGTTAGTTAACAATTAAATCGAAGACGTAAAAGGAATCTCAGGATAAATTCACTACAAGAATATAGGTAATGACCGATATATTTTACGATAAAAATCTTAAAATTAATTACACAGTCGGATAGGAGATCGGTAATACTCTTACTACTGTAGCAAAACCTAAATGGACAAAGCATTAAAAATAATAAGCCTCAGAACAATTACTAAAAAAACCTCGTACAGATCGTTGTGTAACAATGCTATACTACAAGAGAAGAGTTTGTTTATAGTTGTAATAACTATAAATTTTTAAACATACCCATTAGTGACAATAACTGATACAAGCTTCTGCCAGATATATTTGTATTTTTTTATAATTAAAACGAATCCCAAAATTATCAATTTAATTTAATTTCGATAAGAAGCCTCTTGTAGTAGCCGCATGGAAGAACTTCTCCTGAAAGTGGAACGTGTCAGCCTAGAGTTTGGTTTGAAGATAAGTCGCGGTAAAACTAAGACGATGATTGTCGGTCCACAGAGATAACAACAACTTGCCGAACATCACCAAAATAGCAAACTGTGTACCTTGGGGCTTGTTCACGCCAAGACGTGACGAACGATGCATAAACGTAAAACTAAACGCAGCGTCCGCCCGTTCTTTCTATAAAAATGGGATGAGACGCGCAACCACTGGTACTGGTACAGTTCTAACCAAGCGCCCCGCCCGTGAGGTCGCGTCATACCATCAGCTCTCCGCTCCAGAACCTTCGAAAACTATTTCGTGAATAGCCTACCGGCCGGTACACTCCTTATAAGTCGTGTGTGTGTGTGTGTGCGCGAAAGGCGACTTCTACCAGCATCAGCTCCATCTTCACGACAGTCGTGTCGTGGCTACGCCGGCCGTCAACGTCAGCTCGCAGGGTAAGTCAGTTCTCTATTCCTCCCCATTCTGCCTACGTCGCTATAACGGCTGCCTTCCCGGCAGCCGATACAGGGCTCTTATCTCAAATCAGGGAGGCTGCATAGATGAAGTTAAGAAACGCATGGCTATGAGCTGAAGTGCAATGGACAAGCTAAAGAAAATATGGAGGAACAGAAACATAACAAAAGGGGTGGGAGGGATCTACCTCCTAGTGGTCCACCCTGGGCAACGGCATCATAGGCTACCCAGCTTATGGTGACGGCTGAATGTTCCCTTCTCTGCGGAGGTAGGCTTCTTAAGGAGCCGCCTGGTTTGCTACCTCCCTCTTGCCGGAGCCCGGCGCCAAGCAGTCTTACTGCGTTCCGTCGGTGTGCAGGAGTACCAGTGCCATTAGATATAGAGAACGGTTAGCTGCACTGTTTGGAAACGAACGGTGCTGGGTCCTTGAAGATTCCGTACTTGGTAGCTCGACCTGGAGGGTAGCGGGATCCGAAGCACGGTCTTGCCGTTGGCCGACCGCAGTTAGTAGGGGGCCCAAGTAGTGCGCTAGCCACGTGCAAAAGGCTGCCCCGCCAACTTGCGAAAAATCCCAAAATGCGCCACCGTGCCAGTTGGCGACTGGAAGGGAGGACCCGGTGGACATTCTTGGGGGGGTTCGGGCGTCCCCGCAGTCTCCAGATCGAGTTTCCCTTGAGTCGGTACAGCCAGGGTACACCAGTTGGTTCACTGAGCGGTGCCTCAACCGTTATATATATCTCCAAATTCACTCATTCATGAAAAGCTCAAATAAAAGAAAAAGGTTTAAACAACGGCTGCACTTCCTCCCAACCAAAGTGCACTTCACTAACATTCGTGGTCTGCACTCCAATCTCGAACAGCAGTGGGATTCCGGAGACATGGCACATTCGAGTGCGAAAACGATTCGAGCCAAGGATGTTTTAGTAGGACAAGTATGAATCAATAAAATTGATTATATTTCGTTTTGCTTATAGACAAGAAACTACATTAAACAGAGGTTCGGCATTGAGATATACATCAAAAAAATAGTGAATTAAACATTATTCTTTAAGTTTTAACGTTAATTACAGTATTTAAAATTAAAATTAAAGATTTGTAGCCAAATAGTCCTTACGCCGATGCTGTTGTTGTATTGACGTTTTGTCATAGCACCAGTCAATTATAAAGTGACGCATATTTTAATAAAAATTTCAATAATTTCAATTGGAAAGACACTCCAGAAGCCATAACACAAGAAAATAATAATACTTTCGAAGATGTATTAATCGGTTTTGTTACTGTCTTTATTGAAAGAAAGCTCATGCTTTAGACAAAAATGAAAAACGTGAACAAGCCAATCAAATTCGGACTGTATCGTCGTCATCTCTGTTAACCAGAGATGACGACTATGTACGAGTCTACAAGTTATCTGAGGAGCTATTTAACCAACTAGAGCTTAAACTGCTCCTCTTTTAACGTATTCAACGACGGGGTAAAGGGCTTACAACTCGTATAAAGGTGAGCAAGCATTCCCATTTTGTACCTTTCTATTGCATTGGTAGTTTATTTGATTATGAGTCTGTTAAAAAATCATGAAATCGAGTATCTAAGTGTACAAGGGTAGTGAAGGAGTACTCTTCCTGGCTTCAAGATTCGACAAAGACCGAAACTTTAGAAGTTTTCAGGAATCTTATTAAAAAAAAATAAAACACTTTCAAAAGCAAAAATATTGGCAAATCTGCACATCAGTCTCTCTATGACTACGACCCTGCAAAGGGTTCGTAACGTCAGGATAAAAAAATATAAAATCAATGTGTAAAATAATTGCAAGTACAATGTGAAGTGTTCTCATATAATTTAGTAAATAATATCATCATCATCAGCTCATTTTATGTCCCCGCTGCTGGGGTACGAGTCTTCCTTATGGATGGATAGGGAGAACGGGCCGTAAACCACCATGCAGGCCCAGACATTTTTGGTCACCCATCTGATGACCGGCCTTTGCGAAAGTTGCTTAACCTCAGCCATCGCCGGGCGCATTAATCACTGTGCAATAAATATTAAAGTACAGGTTTTATAAAGAGTTTAAGATTTCTGCAGTAGTTAGTTGCATAGATTGCACTCTTGTAGCCATGAAGAGACTAGCAGAACACGAAGAGCGGTTTTACTGTCGCAAAGTCTACCATGCAACAAATGTCCAATTGGTAAAATTAACTTAATTGGTAAATGGTGCAAAAAAATTATTATTATGAACAAGCTTTCTACTTCTTAATTTTATTTTTTAGATTACTGATTTCTGATGCGATTCTTAACACGTTACATGCTGAACAAACATTATGGTGGTGCAACCCATGACAGTTTTATCTTCAATTACAGTGTTATAAGGGATCACTTAGAGGCATTGACTAATGCTGGTAAAGAAGTGGTTCTGCTTTGTAAGTATTGTGTTCAAAATCCTTTTAAAATTGATAATGTTACCATAACAGCGAAACGTCCCCCTAAACCAACAAATTTGAAAATTATATCTGAGTCACAACATCTCAGCAAGTTGATAAAGTTTTACTATTGCAACATCTCTCAACAGTGCAGAGTTCTCTGGGAAATACCGTTTGTGTGATGGTACTTAAGGCATAATACTGATTTTAATCCAACGGCAGAGCTGAATAAATGAAATATCATTTTTGTAGTGAAATAGAAAAATAATATTTATCCACTTTCACACACAAAATTTTCCACTTTTAAAAGCCGTTAATTTTGAAGTAAAAACTGGTTGCTACATTTTTTATATATCCTTAAGATATTACTTACATAAACTATCTATTGAAGGACGGGACGGACGGATCCCACGCAAAATTAGTAGAACTATCGTCGTCAAGTCTGTACAAGCATCGGCCTATTACTAACAAATTATATTAACATATTATTTGTTAAAAGAAGAACACAAGTTAAAATCAAACCTTAACTATGTTACCTTAACCTTATGATAGTAAACTAATATTTTTTTAAGGTGATTCCGGATACGCTCAGCGCGCCTACCTTTGACTCGAATTGGTAATACTGAAGAAAATACTCCAGTAGGCCTACCATTAACTTTCAAAAACGTTTTATTTTAAGCTTAAAATAATATTAGTCTAATCGGTAATATGACCTCCATAAAACAATATTGTTTTATTCCAGATAATGAATTAACATTACTGTTTATTCCCTGCTTAGCATACCTACATAGCTATGAAGATGTATCCTCATTAACCTTATATACTTAAAATATGTACTCTTTTTCAGGGCACACGTAATTTTATTTTTTTCAATTTCAATTTCATATTGTGTAAATAAAATAAAATAAAATAAAATAAAATGTTTTTATTTCTCAGACAACAAAGATCCATATAAGTGGTCCTATGTTAGTACTTAATAACTAGATGGGAATTGGTTATGCTACACAATGCGCTATAGCCTTTAATGAAGACTTCTAGGGAAATAGGTAAAATAATAATAGGTTAATATAGGTCTGTGGACCTAGCCATGTGGGCATAATGGCTGCTATTGACATAAATATTGTTTTTTATGTCATAACTAGCGGCCCGCTCGCGACTTCGTCCGCTTGAGTGAACACCCGTATCCCATAGAACCCTATGGCAGCGTAGCACCACCTACCGGGTCCAATTATAAGCATGTTTTATACATATAAATCTTCCTCTTGAATCACTCTATCTATTAAAAAAAACGGCATCAAAATCTGTTATGTATAGTTTTAAAGATCTAAGCATACATATGGTTTTATACTATGTACTATGAGGAGTATGAAATTTCGCACATAGTTTATATAGAGAAGGTTATCCGAATGGTAGTATTTTTTTTTAAATTATGCATATAAAATACATTAAATCAACAAAAACAACATTACTCACACTACCATGTATTTGACACACACGTATTGAGTGTCTTTAATGCGGCCGACATCTGTCAATGCCAATCCAAACTCACATTCTATATTTTTAGGGATCCGTAGCCAAATGGCAAAAAATGGAACCCTTATGGATTCGTCATGTCTGTCTGTCTGTCTGTCTTTCTGTCTGTCTGTGTGTGTCTGTCTGTCTGTCTGTCCATCCGTATGTCACAGCCACTTTTTTCCGAAACTATAACAACTATACTGTTAAAACTGGGTAAGTAGATGTATTCTGTGAACCGCATTAAGATTTTCACACAAAAATAGAAAAAAAAAACAATAAATTTTGGGGGTTCTCCATACTTAGAACTGAAACTCAAAAAATTTTTTTATCAAACCCATACGCGTGGAGTATCTATGGATAGGTCTTTAAAAATGATATTGAGGTTTTTAATATAATTTTTTTTAAACTGAATAGTTTACGCGAGAGACACTTCCAAAGTGGTAAAATGTGTGTCCCTAAAAACTAAAAAAAATATATGATGTACATTACCATGCAAACTTCCACCGAAAATTGGTTTGAACGAGATCTAGTAAATAGTTTTTTTTAATACCTCATAAAGAACGGAACCCTTCGTGCGCGAGTCCGACTCGCACTTGGCCGGTTTTTAAAAATTTTTCGTTGCTTAGGATACAATTCGTGCAGCCTAAATAAAATTACGGTCGAATTTGATAATTTTGTAATAGACCTACACTAGTTATTGGTAGGCATCAAGAAAAATCGTACATAAATGTGTAGTGTGTGGTTTTGGGAGTAGGTACATGGTACCCAGGAAGATGTGAAATAAAATGTCACTGACAGATGACCCAGATTTTGTCGGTCATCAAAGGTCATCAAGTGGTTTTTAATAATTTTTTGGACTAAGTATATGCAATATGCCCATGAATTGTTGAGGTGAAGTGTTTCCTATACGTTAATTCGTTTTAAATTTAAGCTTTACTAAGATTTAAAGTGAAATAGATTGATTTTGACTTAAGTACTTTTTTTTAGTTTTCTTTGTCTGTATTATATTGAATTCTACTTATTTTTCCTTAATAAATGATTTTTGATTAATTTGTTATACTCATTTGCCTTTTTGCTATTTAATCTTCACTTGCCATATCACCCTTTTGGTCTAGCGGTTAAGACCACCCACCGGTCTCAGACCCAGAGATTCCGGGTTCGATTCCCAGAGGTCGGTGGAAAGGCTTGTTTCTACTCCGCCTGGCTAGCTACCACCATCTTATTTAAATGTTAGTAATATTGATATGTTCCGACATTTAGAGATAAGGATCCCGGATGACGAGCGCCTTCGGCCTTATTATCACAGGTGAGATGAAAGTCAAGTGTTTACTCATAAAAAAGAAAAAAACTTTATGGTAGTAAGTACTAAATAAAGAAATGAAAGTCCAATTTTTTGTGATATAGTAAGTGTGTACAGTAAGTAACGTTCAACAGCTCAACAGTACGTCTAACACCATCTGTTCCAACCCTGTTCGTAAAAGAGTGTTGGACTTAACTATGGAAGCTATAACAGGTGCCTCAACTACGAGTAGGTACTTACGTTTTCTCAACTTCAAAAAACCTTTAAAAAATAAACGATTTATTGTGTAAAACTATATTGACAGTAAGGGCAAACTGCTAAGCATCATTAAACGACATTACAAGGAGAATTTTGCTGAGTGCAATCATCTTCTTAACATCCGCTCTCCTCTTGCAGCACCTGCTGCAATCTGCCTTATACAGCGGCTTCTACTAATTTAAAAGTTCCTGAATGGTTTAATCTCAGCTTTTTATGGTGATAACTCGTACGGTAATTTTCCACCCATGCAAGTGGAACCTGATTTAATTAGAATATACACCATTTTGGGCAGGCCTTCAACAAGGTGAACCGACGATCTGGTAATCGTCGCGGGAAGCTGCTGGATGCGAGCAGCACAAAACTTTGGTTTGCTTTTGGCTGAGATGATGATAATACACCACTGTTAAAACCATTTCAGCGCATAATTCCGTGGGGATGTTGGCATGAGCATTCATTAGACTTCGTGCCATGTTGCAACGACTGTTCGATTATCCCTTTCTGTACTGTGGACTTGTGGAGTATAGGGCATCACTAGTCACTGCTTAATGCATTCTTTGCAGAGTAGTTATAGCTTTTACTTTGCCATTATTAAACTCGCCGCCGTTGTTACTGAACAATTCCTTTCTTGTTACTTTAGACGCTATTACTGCGGACAGTGTTAGTGACTGGTTGACATGTACTTCAGCTTTCTATTGCATTTATGGCACTATTAAAACTCTTACATTTTAGGAAATCTCTTTCAAATTTTGCTTCATCTTCGGCTGTCTCTGTCGGCGCCCCGAATGGTCTGGTTTTTTTGCTGTGCATATTGTCCATGAATCCCAGCATTGCCTTATGCGCTATTAGAATTTAGTAGGTATTCCAAGTTTTATAATTTTGCGAGTCAAAATTCCCAACATGACCTTTGCCAACGCGGCAACCATCGCTATTTTGAAGTTTTCAAATAGAAAACTATAATCTGCTACCACTTTAAGAAATAAATGATTTTTGATATGTGTAAAAGTATATTGACAGTAATGTTCTGCGAAAAATAACAAGCAAGTTGCTAGGCAACATAAAACGACAATACAAGAAGGAGTATCTGCTGAGTGCAATCATCCTAAACTTATCTACATCTTAAAATTATCTAAATTATTTATGTACATGTATAACTATATTCTAAGTCGTAATTATATAAGTTACTTTTTGTAACACTTTAAAAATGCATAAGCCAAAATAACATTAAAAAAATCCTCTATGAGAATACCTACCTCTTTTGTCAATAGAACGTGAAAAAAGCTACTTATTATTTGAGAAGAAAATTCAAGATTTTGACACGGTACTGTCAAATCTGTATCGTTTTCATTTTACTGCCACCTCGATAATTGGGGCGCTCGCAGCGTTTTTAAATTCTAGCTTCTTAGCTACTTTTTATTTGACATAAAAATACGAGTTTTTGACACGGTAATGTCAAAAACTCAATTGTGGTTAGTTCATTTAACTACCACATTGATTGGTGAGGCGCCCTCGGCGTTTTTTAGTTTTACAGAATACTATGCTGTAGTCCACATTTAAGCAACGACTAATGCTGAAATAACTATTTTATTGATATATGTATCAATGCCAAACCTCTGTTTAATATAGTTTCTTGTTTAAAGCCTAAACGAAGTATAATCGATGTAATCGATTCGTACTGGCCCCACAAAAACATCCCTAACTCTGTCAAATCGTGAAGTCGAAAACAACATGTAACAGGAATCGACATGCAGGTCCACTACCATCTCGAAACCGAAAAGCCACACCTATTCTTTTTAACGGAGACGCAGATAGCAACACCGTCAGACGTGTCGTACCTTAACTACCCAGGTTACTCCCTTGAACACAAGTTCAGGAAGCACGCCGGCGTTTGTGTGTACGTACGCGATGATGTATGCTGTAAGCGTCTCCGTGGCTTTGAAAAACCTGGGTTTTCCGCAATATGGATTTTGACCGATACCGGAGTGGATAAATGTGTCTACGTCGGTGTTTACCGTTCACACAACAGCGACCAGGAGACGACTAGGCTCATGGAGTATCTAACTGAAACAGCAGATCTGGCCCAGCAAAGGTACCCTGCAGCGGAGCTCATTTTTCTTGGGGATTTTAATGCTCACCATAATGCATGGCTGTACCCGTTTAAGAAAACTGACCATGCTGGACGAGAAACGCGCAAGTTTGCATTATCGCTGGATCTTACCCAGATGGTGAATGTAGCAACGCGAGTACCTGATGTTGATGGCCACACGCCGAACTGTCTAGATCTTTTGCTGACGACGAACCCTAATAAACACTCAGTATCGGTCTCAGCCCCGCTGGGATTGTCTGATCATTGTGTGGTGAAATCCGTGTCAGTCTGCTCGCCTCCTGACAACAGCCCCAGAGGCACGAGGCGTGTTTGGCGATATGAGTCAGCTGATTGGGACGAAATGCGACATTTCTTTGCATCATACCCTTGGCGCCAAGTGTGTTTTTCTTCAAGCGATCTCTCTAGTTCCGCAGATGCGATCGGGGAAGTGATTCGTCAGGGAATGGAATACTTTATTCCGTTTTCCGACATCCCCCACGGTCACAATGCCCGACCTTGGTTTAATGCGGACTGTGCTCGCGCAGAAGCGCGTAAAGAATCCGCTTACCAAGCCTGGGTGCGTGCTCGTGACCGCAAAGTACGGGCTCGGAGGGTTCGCTTGAAGAAGAAGGCCTTCAATTCTGCAGCTAAGTTATGCAAACGAATGATTCGTAAGGCGCGATACGACCATGTAAGCCGCATAGGAGCCAGATTAGCATCCTACCCAGCTGGTAGCAAGCAGTTCTGGTCCCTGTCCAAGTCGGTCGAGTCAAACTTCTGCCGCCCCAATTTGCCTCCCATGTTGCGACCTGATGGATCGTTGGCCCACTCTGCAACGGAGAAAGCTAATTTATTTGCATCTCTGTTCGCGGGCAATTCACGTCTTGCAACAAAACACGCAAATCCACCTACGATACCTCATTGTGGTGCTTCCATGCCAAGTATCACCATTCACACCAGAGAGGTACGAAAATCTTTGCAAAATCTTGACGTGAATAAAGCCAGCGGCCCGGACGGAATTCCAGCTAGAGTGCTTAAACTCTGTGCGCCCGAATTGGCTCCTGTTTTAACGCGTCTGTACCGCCTCTCTCTTAAAATTAGAACGGTCCCTAAGTCCTGGAAGTTTGCGAATGTGCAACCTGTGCCCAAGAAGGGTGACCGTGTCGACCCTGCTAACTACAGACCAATCGCCATCACCTCCATACTCTGCAAAGTTATGGAAAGGGTACTAAATAACAAGCTGCTGTCGTACCTAGAATCCCATGACCTCCTTAGTGACTGTCAATATGGCTTTCGTAGAGGTCGTTCCACGGGGGACCTTCTAGTTTACGTCACACATTGCTGGGGCGAGGCAATCGAGAGGCATGGCGAAGCGCTTGCTGTTTCGCTAGACATCTCGAAGGCCTTTGACCGGGTCTGGCACGCTAGCCTGCTTAATAAACTTCCAGCGTATGGCATCTCTGCTGACCTTTGTGCCTGGATATTAGACTTCCTGAATGAACGGTCAATTAGAGTGGTCATTGATGGCTGCTCTTCTGACCTCATGGCTATCGATGCCGGGGTTCCTCAGGGATCCGTCCTTTCTGCGACCCTCTTTTTGCTGCACATTAATGATCTGCTCATGCCCGGAATTATTGGATATGCAGACGACAGCACGGTCACAGAAAGATATTTGTCCAGCGGAAGAGTCAGCATGGAAGAATTGTGTTCCTTGAGAGAGGCCATGGTAGAACGGACAAACTTGACTTTAAGTCTTGTCTCCCAATGGGGTGACAACAATTTGGTCAGTTTTAACGCCACCAAAACGCAGGCATGTCTGTTCACCGCCAAAAGGAGTCCTTTTAACCTAGCTCCTGCTTTCCGAGGTATGTCTGTACCGATTACCGACAACCTAAATCTCCTTGGCATGAAGTTGACTTCTACTCTGAACTTTGGTGACACCATCGAAATTAAAGCTCAAACAGCGGCCAAAAAACTGGGTGTCCTAAATAGGGTTAAGCGATACTTCACGCCGGGACAGCTTCTAACCTTATATAAAGCGCAAGTCCGATCGTGCATGGAGTATTGCTGTCACCTTTGGGACGGTTCAGCAAAATACCAGCTCGCCGCGCTTGATTCGGTGGATCGCAGAGCTAGGAAAATTATAGGTGACGATAAGCTTGTAAAAACCAAGCTTCACAGTCTCGCTCACCGCCGCACAGTTGCCTGCTTATCGGTCTTTTACAGGCTATACTTCGGAGAGTGTGCTGTTGAGCTGCATGAGCTCATTCCACCTTCCCCATTCTACCATCGGGAATCCAGACGTACGGCTGGCTACCACCCTTACCTGGTTGACATTCCACTTTTGCGCACCAAGCGTTTTGCTTCTACATTTATAATGCGTACAGCCAAAGAGTGGAATTCCCTACCGGCGTCTGTATTCCCGAGTACATATAAACCTAAAGTTTTTAAAACCCGAGTGAATAGGCTGTTTCTGGGCAAGCTCGTTCCATCGTCGGCCTCTTCTTAGCCCTAGGGATTAGAATGAGGCCAAGAGCAAGCCCATCATACAATAAAAAAAAAAAAAAAAAAAAGCCACAAAGGTTAGGCTCGTAAAATCGTTGGTGTTGCCTATAGACGCTCTGGAGATGTGGTGTTGGAGGAGGATGCTCGGGGTCTCTTGGACCGAGTTCCGAACAAATGCTTCCATCTTTGATGAGCTTGGCATAAAAGAGCGCCTATTCACTCAAGTGCGCAATCGGATCCTGAAATTCTTTGGGCATCTTAGTGGGCGTGGAAATGACTCCATAAGTAGGTGATTATTGGGCATTCTACTTCACTTTTTCTTAATCGTTCGCTCACTCCGTTTGCTCACTGGAAAAAGCGAAGTAGAATGTCCAATAATCGCGCGATTGAAAAATCAACGCCACTCGTGTTTTGGACAATAATCGTTGAGAAAAATTAAAAATTAGTTTACTAAAAATGCTACTCACTGATTAGAATCAGGACGTTCACTTGACTTCACATTACGCATTAGGTAACACCAAAATATTATAATAAGAAATGTCTTTTACTTTAAGGTGCGTATCTGATGAGGTATGTGCTGTTGAACAAAAATCAATAGTCATTCAGAAATGAAACCTTCACAATGCAGATTACAGATTAACCAGATACAATAAATTATTTTATATGTTTAAAGGTACTTAAAACCATTGAGCTATACTTAAAACATATTAAAATAATTTTTATGTTATGTGGTAGATTGCTCAAGATTATTTCCAGCCAGATTGGTCGTACCATCGTCATAAGTCATAAGTTATTTTAGGTACCGGGAAATGAAATCTTCACATGGTTTTAAAATTATTTTTAAAACATGTGGCTGATTGCTCAAGACTCTTTCCAGCCAGTTTGGTCGTACCACGTATTAAGATTTTTTAAATATAGGTACCTGGAAACGAAATCTTCACATGGTTTTAAAATGATTTTTAAAACATGTGGCTGATTGCTCAAGACTCTTTCCAGCCAGTTTGGTCGTACCACGTATTAAGATTTTTTTTAAATATAGGTACCTGGAAATGAAATCTTCACATGGTTTTAAAATGATTTTTAAAACATGTGGCTGATTGCTCAAGATTCTTTCCAGCCAGTTTGGTCGTACTATCGTATTAAGATTTTTTAAATATAGGTACCTGGAAACGAAATCTTCACATGGTTTTAAAATGATTTTTAAAACATGTGGCTGATTGCTCAAGACTCTTTCCAGCCAGTTTGGTCGTACCACTTATTAAGATTTTTTAAATATAGGTACCTGGAAACGAAATCTTCACAAGGTTTTAAAATGATTTTTAAAACATGTGGCTGATTGCTCAAGATTCTTTCCAGCCAGTTTGGTCGTACCATCGTATTAAGATTTTCTAAATATAGGTACCTGGAAACGAAATCTTCACATGCTTTTAAAATGATTTTTAAAACATGTGGCTGATTGCTCAAGACTCTTTCCAGCCAGTTTGGTCGTACCACGTATTAAGATTTTTTAAATATAGGTACCTGGAAACGAAATCTTCACAAGGTTTTAAAATGATTTTTAAAACATGTGGCTGATTGCTCAAGATTCTTTCCAGCCAGTTTGGTCGTACCATCGTATTAAGATTTTCTAAATATAGGTACCTGGAAACGAAATCTTCACATGCTTTTAAAATGATTTTTAAAACATGTGGCTGATTGCTCAAGATTCTTTCCAGCCAGTTTGGTCGTACCACCGTATTAAGATTTTTTAAATATAGGTTCTAGGATCTACTTTACACATTTTCAAGGTCTTCGTCTATTGGATGCAAAGGTTTTTAACAACATGGAATTACAGCACAACTTAAACTGGATGGGGCTCCTGGTCTCCCAGGACTGGATCCCCGAATAAGTTAGTACTATGAATAACATTTGTCAAAGTAGTACCTCGACCCATAGGAAAACACTTGTGTATTTTGATTAGAATCAGTTGCCAATTGTCTTTATCGACTCCGATCTACTCAACACATTTTCAAGGTTTTCATAATAGATAAACACTTGTGTTTTTTGATCTAAGTCAATGCAGACAACTGTGCAGGGAATTATTAGTTACCTTATTTATATCAATCCCACCAACAACGACGTATGCAATCACTACACACACACACACTCACACACGTTACCTACGAGTTCGACTACTTCCCATTTCAATGCTGACAAAAACAATTTTAATACGGGTTATTCCCAAACGCCTCCAATCTTTTGTTTGGAAAATATAAGAAGTTCAAACATTGATTCCTAGACTCCTCCAAAGACTATTATAAAAAATATTATTTAAATATTAGTATAGTAGCACGATAGCGCAGCGGCTAGCGCGTTCGGCTTGCGATCTTGTCCGCTAAGCAACTTTCGCAATGCTGAGTCGCTGGATGGGTGATCAAATTTAAAACATTTGAGCTCCTCCGTGCTAAGGCGCGTTAAGCCGTTGGTCTCGGTTGTTGTCGTAAGATGATAGTCGCTAAAACCCATCAACCGCATTGGGCCAGCGTGGTGGGTTATGACCCATTATCCTCACGTGCTATTGTCCACGTGGGAGGTCTGTGCTCAGCAGTGGATCGTTTATAGGCTGACGTTGATGAAATATTAGTATAATTTTTTAGTTCTATTGTCCTCAGAGTAGCTAAAATTAGTATTTTCTGAAGTTGTCTGCGGAGTTTGAGATTAACCCGGTTACCATTTTTTTAATTACGGAGGAGAATGAAAATCGATTAACAAATTATTATATTCGTATTTTTTCTGTGGAGGACTTTGGGACAATTTCTTGGAGGAGAATGGGAATAACCCTTTAATATAAACAAAATTAAAAAGATAAAGCTAAGTTTATACTGTTTAATTGACAAACGCATTAAACATAAATTTTCATAATAACATAAACATCACGCCATATTCCCACAAGTGGGATAGACAGAGCAACAGGTAACAATTATGTCATGCTGAAGCCACGTTTAGCAACAAGTCATCAGATAGGATTTCCATAACAGTACCTTTTCATGGTTTAACTTATTAATGCAAATGTCTATTTTAATACGTACCCATTAAATATGGTTAGATTTATTTATTGTGGGAATAAGTCATCTTATGTATTCATATACATAAACACAGAAGTTATAAAAATAGACTGCCTCACGGTAATCGAACCTGCGTCTCTCGATATCCGAGCGGTTAACTTTAAAGTTACCGAGACATTTGTCTAGTTTAGTACATCGAAAATAATTTTAGAGTGTGAGGAGCTCGATGGCGCAGTGGTGAACTCGATCAGCGATTGTGGTGGTTAAGCAACTCTCGTAAAGACCGATCATGAGATGGAATGTATTAATAAATTTCATGCTTAGTGAAAACAGTCCTAATGTTGCACATCCGGACAATCGCTGTCAGCGCTTTATCGAAAGGTTGCTGACCTTTTTTACACAGCAAATGTTAAAATATGTATGTTATACTTTACTTACGCTGCAACTTTTCACACTAATCGATAAACTATATAATTTGCTGAATATTAAAAAAACCAGAGGTTTTCAACATTGCTTCAATTTTGTAAATACTTCATTGCTACTAATAAAACCTACATATTTATTTATATTGCAATACTTGATTAAATACTTTTGCTTAAACGTAAACTCGTTAAAATATAACTCGTAAAATATAACTGGTAGTTAATGTAGTGGTTAGATACTTGACTATAACGCGAAAAAGGCTCAGTTCAAGTTGAATGCTAGTAGCAGCATTTTGTTTGATGAATGCAAGCATTTATGTGTATATCGTATACGTAACTGATTGTAGTACAGAAGGTCAAACTATCGGCTAAACCTGTCTTACTTAGAATTGATGTGTTTTATAAGACCAATAAGTATTAAGTAGTTACCTATGTATTAAAGGTAAAAATTAAAAAAAAAGTATTTGGAATTAACAGTTTTTACATACGGTGTATGTAATCTTGAAATTAAAAACTAGCACTGGTAGTTTAGTTGTATACAAACAAATGAAAAAAATAAATTTAAAATAAATTTAAAAAAAGTTGATCACTCCTGCCTAGTAAAATAGCTTGTTAAACACTTTTCTCCAATAAATACCCGAAAAATGGTAGTCGTCGTATCAGTGCTTCCTAAGTCAGATTGACCACTAGTAGACACGCCAAGCCCAGTAGTTCGACCACTAGTCAGTGCTTCAGTACTCCGACGTCGCTCGCCCCGAGAATCATCCAGAAGATATACACCGAAATAATGTTCGTAAGTTTTGAATATTATTATTATTTTTTTATTAATATGTTGTGTCATGCATGGTCAGTCATCTGATGGGTGGTCGACCATTACCATCTCGAGTACCTATATGCTTCGAAAGGTATATCAAGCGGGTGATCCCAGCTGCATCTGCAACCGTTATCACCACCAAACCGCACTGGGTCTGCGTGGTGGGCTGTGGTCCGTTCTCTCTATGTGTAGAGAAGTCATTATAGAAGGTCTGTAGAGGAGCATTGACCTAGATCAGCAAATGTTATTATTAAATCTTCCTAGCATTTACTATCATGTTGGGTCATGTCGAGTCATGTCAAATGTTAATATCGAGTCTCTAATATTTATTGTTATTTCAGGTCTGAAACCAAGCAAATTAAACGCTCTGCCAAGAAAAGCTGTGTGTCAACCAATTTGTTTGACTCGGACAACGAAAGCATAAGGTAATTTGCGTTGACTACTTTTAAAACTAAGTATTAAAAATGTGTCAACATATTGTATGTTTTCTTATTTGTATATCGGCGATATTAATAAGTAAAGTAATGTATGTTTTTTAATTACATTTCTTATCTTTCTAGCACTAAGAAAAAATGCCTGTACTCGTCGTCGTCGGTGCCTAAGACCTCAACGACGATTGCGAAAAAACAAGAAGCGTCCAGCTCCGCTTTAAACTGGCTAAATGATTCGGAGTCAGATGACGAAGTTTTGCCGCCACCACGCGAGACAAACCAGGTCAACGACAGCGTACTAACGCGACGTGTACCAGGCGGGGTAACGCGTCGGACTGCGAAGCTCAGCGGTGAACTGGTGGCGGAGCTGCGTCTCTACAACGCTGAGGAGGTGCACAGTCTCACCGGCTTTGAAAGGTGTGAAAAGGCAATAGTTTGGGTTCGACTACAAGGCGAAGCCGAGTCTCCTGAATTAATGACTATAAAAAAATTTGTTAAATTAGCCAAATCAAAATTTACTGAAGAGGGGGTATTCTTTAGTGATAAAAACAAAAAATAGTTACAGTCAGCTGGGTCCATTATAATTAGTTACACTCTCTTCGGAAAATTTTGACTTAAATGGTTTTACTTTTATATTGTGTGTTAGGTTTTAGATCATTTTATATGTAATATTACATTTTACTTAAAAACGACTTTAACCTCTTGTAAATTTTTTAACACAGTGAAAAAATCATAATGGTTAAAACTATATTTTGTTCAACTTGCAACTTATCCGTTAAAAATAATTCTTTCTCTGCTCATTTAAAAAGTATTTTACACAAGAATAATAGTTCTGTCGTTGAGAGCGAAGGTATCGAAAAAGTTCATAGCGCTTTTCGCGGTCGCATAGCGTCGTACCGGATTCGATGCGAGGACGTCATCGGTGACGATGAAGAACGTATGCGTGTGTTTACTCCTGCTGAGTTTTTAACGCAATTACGCTCCCGCGTAAAACTTTTACTCTTAGCCCGAATTGAGGCTTATGCAAACCTTAAAGTAAATTTTGAATTGTTTTGTGAATTTTTTCTGCATAAGGATGATTCACTTTCAATTAAATCTTTTGCTACTGAAAACACTATCTTACATCAAAGTTATAATTTTGATGAAATGTACACAAACATTAGCCATAAAATTTGTAAAAAAGTTGAAGAATTTGAGGAAAAAGATAGTGGTTGGGCTTATTTACGAAGCTTGTATCTAGAAGTAAATATAAACAAATATAACCCGTTGAGAGCCTCGGGTTACTTACATTTACCTAGCGTCATAAAAAACAAACGTGCATGTATCAACATTAAAAATTCAGATGATTACTGCTTTTTGTGGTGTGTTATGGCAGCACTTTTTCCTGCAAAAAATAACGCACACCGAACGACAGCATATCCGCACTTTGAAAGTGTACTTAATGTCAAAAATATGACATTTCCAGTAGGGTTCGCGGATATAAGAATTTTTGAAAAGAATAATCCCGACATAAGTATTAATGTTTATGGCCTTAAAAATAACACTAAGGTTGTTGGACCTCTGTACAAATGTGAATTTCGAAAAGGACATCACGTCAACATGCTTTTTCTTGAAAATGGAAAACGCACACATTACTGTTTAATTAAAGATTTATCTAAATTACTTCGCAAGCAGTTAACTAAACATCATTCCAAAATATTTTTATGTGAGGATTGTATGATATTTTTTGACGACAATCTTAAACTCGAAGCTCACGTTTGCAGTGGTGTAGCAACAACGTTACCTAATCAGGGAACTCTAATACAATTTGAACATTATGAACGTATGCAAGACATGCCCTTCGTCTTATACGCAGACTTTGAATCTTTGTTAGAGCCAGTTGAATCAAATTCTGGAACAAGTTGCACAACGATTACGCAAAAGCATGTACCAGCTGCATTTGCTTACTATGTTGTATGCTCCTACGACAGCTCCCTTAATAAATATGTGTCTTATCGAGGACCTGACTGTGTGAAACATTTTTTTGATAACCTTCTATCTGATATTACTGTAATTTATAATATTTTACATTCATCGATCCCTATGTTCTTAACAGATGAAGATAGAACCAATTTTGTTCAAGCTAAAAATTGCTATCTTTGTAACAAAATATTATTTGACGACAAAGTAAAAGATCACTGCCATCTTACTGGACGATATCGTGGTGCAGCTCATTCTTATTGTAATATTAAATATTGTTTGCCTAAGTTCGTTCCCATATTTTTTCATAATTTAGCTGGTTACGACAGTCATCTTTTCATACGACAGTTAGGAGAATTATCCGGTAGGATACAAGTGATTGCAAAAAATAAAGAAAATTACATATCGTTTACCAAATTTTTTCAAATCAATAACAAAGCTATCATGCCTGTTCGTTTTGTCGATTCTTTTAAATTTTTAGGCACAAGCCTAGAGAAGCTAGTTGCAAATTTAAATACAATTGATTTCAAACATCTGACTTTTTTTTTTCCTTCTCAGGAACATTTTAATTTACTTAGACGTAAAGGGGTTTATCCTTACGAATACGTCACTACTTGGAATTCTTATGATGAGGAAGAAATACCTCCTCTTAAATGTTTTTTTAGTAAATTGCATAATTGTAACATATCAAAAGCAGATTATGAACATGCAAAAAGAGTATGGCAAACCTTTGAATTACGGAGCCTTGGAGAATACACTGATTTATATCTTAAGTCAGATGTACTTTTACTAGCGGACGTCTTCGAAAGTTTTCGAAAAACTTGTAAGACGAATTATAAACTGGATCCTTCTTTTTACTTAACAGCACCTAGCCTGAGTTTTGACGCTATGCTATTAAAAACAGATGTTAAATTAGAATTAATAAATGACTTGGAAATATTAAGAATGATACAAAAAGGCATTCGCGGTGGTATATGTTTATGTTCTACAAGATATTCGAAAGCCAATAACAAGTATTTACAAACTTATGACCCCGCAAAAAGTGATAACTTCCTTGTTTATATTGATTGTAATAATCTTTATGGTTATGCTATGTGCGCTTATTTACCTCATTCAAATTTTAAGTTATTAAGTGAACTAGAAATTTCAAATATAGATTTTCAAAATATGCCTATTGACGGGGACATTGGTTATATACTCGAAGTAGACTTAGAATACCCTAATCATTTGCATAATTATCATAACGATTTTCCATTCTGTGCTCAAAAATTTGCTCCTCCAGGATCTAAAACTTCGAAATTGATACCAAATTTATACGATAAGTTTTTTTATGTCATTCATTTTTCCTACCTGAAAACATGCCTAAAACATGGTTTATTATTAAAAAAAATACACAGAGTAATTCAATTCAATCAGAGTCCATACCTAAAACAGTATATTGATATGAACACTGAGTTACGGAAAAAGGCAAAATCTATATTTGAACAGGATTTCTTCAAACTTTTAAACAATAGTATATTTGGTAAGACATTAGAAGATACTGAGAAAAGGGTTAGCGTGAAGTTGGTTAATAAGTGGAATGATGAAAAAAATATAACAAAGAAAAGTTTCGGTGCTGAGCAACTAATAGCTCGACCAAATTTCCATAGTGCTACAATTTTTACAGAAAATTTTATAGCTGTTCAAATGAAACCTGAGACAGTTACTTTAGACAAACCCATATACATTGGCTTTTCTGTATTAGAAATATCCAAAAGTCACATGTTTGATTTTCATTACTCTATTATGAAACCTTTTTATGGGGAAAAATTAAAGCTTTGTTATACGGATACTGACAGTTTTCTTTATTCAATAGAAAGCAAAGATTTTTATACAGATTTAAAGTTGAATTTCCTTAGATATTTCGATACTAGTAATTATCCATTAAATAACTGTTTCGGTATACCAAGTCTTAACAAGAAAGTCCCGGGTCTCTTCAAAGATGAACTAGGTGGAAATTTGATTTCTGAGTTTGTTGGTTTAAGATCAAAATTATACTGTATAAAAACAGTACAAGAGGAATTAAAAAAGGCTAAAGGTATACAGAAACAGGTTTTAAAAAATGTGCATTTCGAAGATTACTATAATGTATTAGACAAAAATACTTTTTTAAGAAAGAAAAACATTATTTTTAAATCTTTAAAGCATGAAATATTTACCCAAGAACAGAACAAGATAGCTTTGTCAGGTAATGACGACAAACGCGTAATATTAAAAAATAAAATATCTACTATGTCTTGGGGTCACTGGGATTATATATTTTAACAACGATTGTTTTCACTGTGTTTTTAAATCTTATTATACTTAGAGCTTGAGAAATAAAAAAAATGTATTATTATTTATTATCATTACTAAGATTCATTGTTTGAATTAAAAATAATATGAACTTGTTATAAAGTATTGTTACCCGTTTTTCAATATACTTAAGTACTTAGATATAATCAATATTTTGATTAAAAAATGATAATTAATTATGTAGTTGCTTTTGCTCAGATTCATTGTTTGAATAGGAAATGTAACTAATATTATGAAATGTAATGTAAATTTACTGTACCTACCCAGCTGTTTTAATATACCTAATAAAATATAAAAGTAACAAACTAACTTGCATTTTTATTTAATTTAGTATATACATTATTATAATAAAACATTGACGGTAAATAAGTAAGAAAATTCTAACGCAAACAAGTTTGAACAAGTTAGTTTCAGAGTAGGTTGTGTAATACAACTCTTCTGACTATAAGGTAATATGAAACCTATTTAATACAAATCAGGTCACGTTATTGCTAAGTTAATCATTTTTTATTAATATCAATAATGTTTTTTTATTTTGCTAAATTGCAAATTACATGTTGTTGCAAAATCTTATAATTTTCGAGTAAGCAACCTACATTGTACCTACATACAAGTGTTGCTGTGTCATCATATACCTACATTAATATAAATGGGTTTCAAATTAGTTTTAATTTCAATTATCAAAGTGTAGGCGTCAGTAGTCCAGCTAGATAATATCAACATGGTAAGTAGTTTAGATAGTTTTATACGATTATAAAATAATTTTATTCTTACTGTGATTGTGTCGCTATTTGGTGAAAAGTGGACTATGTTAGTCTCTGACTAACCCTTCGAGGATAATTGTTGTGGTTATATGTATGTAATTAATTATTTTATTTTATTTCATTTTTTAGAATACTCAAGAGAACTCGTTGTCGTTCAGCATCAACAAGGAGGTCGTGCAATCGACATCTCCGACTTTTGAACAGAACGCTCAAGATATGCTCGAGGGATTTACAGAGGAGTATCCGAATTGGAGAGCAGATGAATTGCGATGCGATTCCCCGCTGTATAACAAGGTGATGAGAAATATCACAAAGAAGAGACCTCAAAAAAGAAGTTATCTGAAGCAACATCATTCTTACGTGATGAAAAGTTCGCTGATTCAAGGTCGTCGATTAATAAAGATTGAAGTGTTAGACTTGGAAAAAAATCATACTGATCCATTATTATGTGCGCAGTATGTGGTAACAGAGCATATTGACCCCATAATGGATCAAACAGAGGCTATCATTAGCAATATATCAAAAAAAGTTTGTGGATATAGTTATAGTTTTTAAGAAATTTTCAAATAAATATAATTTAATTGAATACTAAGATCGTTTCATTCAACCCTTTTTCCTTTAGTAAATAAAACAAAAAAATACTTAGACACATTTTATTGAGGAAAATACTGTATTACAATTATAAATCAAGTAACATTTAAAGTGTACCACTTTTTTAGACACAGAACATTTTTTAAAGCACACATTTTTTTATGATATTCACAATTAAATTTATTTACATCTACATGGTAATCACTATATAATTTTAAAAAGTTAGGACAACCTTTTTCTTCTAACTCCATTATTTCGCAATCTTGACATAGCTCGCGAACCCACATTCCTTTTTCCAATCCCTTTACTAATACCTTCTTACTGCTTAAATAAGGAACTATTATTCGTCTAAATTCGCGGTAATCAATGAATCCCTCGCTCCATTTGAGCCCGCGATTCCTTTCTAACCAACGGACTTGCTTCTTTTCTTCATCTGTTAGATTTTTAAAAGCATATGGTGGCTTAATTAAGAACGTCTGCGTATGATTTTTAGTTGCTATTGATAACTCTTTTACAATAAAATTATTTTTCAAATCCTTAAATCCTTGCATATCCACTATAATAGTTTCGTTATTCATGATAGCTTTTTCACAATGCTACTCAGCGGTTTGTATTCAAATATGCAATCGTTCAGTATAAGACAATATGCGGCGGTCTGATCAGGTATCTCTTGATCTGTTTCGATTTCTACTCTTACATCGATTGATCCCTTTAACATTTCTTGTTGGCGAGAACAGTCAATAACAAATAAAGGAGCAATATCTTTAAAATCTTTTAAACTCAACAACGGTTCTGATCGACGTCCGTGATAATACTGTTGAAACCTTGCGTACTGTTCGTATATTAATAGAAACTTGTTGTCAGAGAAATTGATGTTAAGTCCTTCGTAGGGGTAATATGATGAATTTAAAAACACTCTTACGTCACGAACATTGCAATGGTCGAACTCCGCCATTGACATTCCAGCATTATGTTTTCGGTTTGTTTGTAAGGCAATAATAACAAATCGAGGTTTCTCTGTTTGCGATGAAGTTTTAATAGACCAAGTATGCTTACGTGTTTTGGGTAGTAACGGATATTCATACAAGTCCCAATTACGAAAGGCCAGTGTGATGGCCCGATCTTTTTCTAAATGTTTTAATAAATTAATTCTCTCTCGATCTGACACTTTAATATGCGGAACACGCCAAACGATTTTATCTATAGCTATATTTTCCACAATTTGTTCTTTGCTCAATTTTAATGCATTGACATTTGTGTTGCTTCTCAACAGTACTAACTCATGTTTACAGTTTATTAAAACTTTTTCATAATCTTCTGCAAATCCCAATATTTTATTTAATGGTATTGAGACAGAAAAAACTCCGCTTGTAACATTGGTTATTCCTGCAGGAGACCAACCCCAAACTTTTGCACTTTTGGATTCATTTTCATTCAGCGACAAATAAGACTTCATTGTCGTCGTGATACCTGCATTTTTTATTTTATCTATTTCTATTCCATTTAACTCATATCGAATATCTTGAAATAGAAATAACATTGGATTGTTTACAAAATGCATACTTGTTACCTTTTCTTTAGTGGTACTGTTATATACATCAGCTTTACCTTCAATATACAAAGTGCTGCGTGACGGCAACACATACAAATCTTGCTGATTGATTGGTATTCTTATTTCATCATTATTGTTGAAACTTGTTACATAAGGCTTATACGAATGATATTCAAAACTCTCGATACTGTTGTCGTATGATGTCGGCTGAGATATATTTAATATATTCATTTTAACAAGCCTACTAGCTTTAGGAAATCTTTATTATTTTTAGTAAGTTTCTTTTTTAATAAAAGCGGTGTTCTTTTATTAAATGCACCTTTGGAACTGACTTGAACACCTGATGGGGTAGGGTTTTTATTGAAATTTATCATTTTTTTCTAAAGTGCAAGTATAGTTGTACTTCTTCACCTCGTAAATTGATTTGCTTATTATGACCGTCTAGTAATCTAATATTAATCGCACTGATTGAATTTTGGTTGACTGGAAAATATATTAAGTTTTTGGGTATCTCAATAACTCGATAGCCTGGTGGCACGTTAGGTACAAATTCGTAAATTATATGGCTTGCTTTTCCATTCACGAATGATCCTCCAACTACGTCACATTCGATGCGCACGATAGTTGTAGATAAAATGCTGACTGGATACCGAGATTCGCAACTTATATTAGCCTTTATTGTTTCCCTAGCAAAACCTAAAATTTTACCGATGGAATTACTTTTCTCAAAGTGAACATCTTCTGAACAGAATATTTTGGTTTTGAGTGTATTATTATTACAACTCAATTTTAATGCAGTATTCTTGACATTGCCTTTTAAAAAATCACAAATGTCTTGAAGTTCATATGATCCTTCTGGAATTTCAATGACCTCATTATTACCATAGTAAAACTTATTATTTCTTTCGTCTATATTAGGAATAGAATTAAATGTAGAAAAGTACAGAAGTCCACACTCATATTCTCCACGTAATTCTAAAGTAGGTGAGTAGTTTGTTACGAGGGAGGCTCCCTGCCCAGTTATGGATACAGTGAAAGACATAATTATACTGTCAAGTTATTTTAATTTTAACCTTTATATAAATGATTTTTCCAATACTTACTTAAAAATAATAAACAAAGATGACCGCAGTTCGTAGTGCCAAAAGTTTGATACTGTTTGTAATTATAATTTATGTGTATATCTTTCAAATACTTTATTAATTCTAACGGAGGTTTTAAGTTACCAAAACTGTTAAAATATTCACAGTATTCATTTTGCTTGACATAGGCTACCCAGTGAGTTCCCGGATTTCTGGAACTATCTAAATTTAGAATAGCACATTCAATTTTTCTTGGTTTTGATGGTAACGTATCTCGCATAAAAACGCCACGAAAATATGGAATATGAACTGAGTGCTTTAATATATCTAGATTAGTAAGTGCTCGTTTGGGTAACCGTTTAATTAGTTTTTTGGAGGTTGTAAGTACAAGCCCGCTCCTTTTTTGTGAGACTTCAAATACAATCCTTTCCCAAGTGCAACGGCTTCCATCATCTTGTTATGACGTTCAGATTCTTGAAGATTTTTTTGAGCAACCTTGTAATCGTTAACAGCCTTTGTTATACCTGCAGCACCTCCAGCGAGTGAACCAAGAGCTGATAAACCAGCAAAGATTGGTATGAGGGGTAACAACCCACCAGTTTTCGGAACAGGAATGCAGCGTGGGAAGCGTATTCCTTTTATATTAGAAAACACTTTTTTTGCAGCTGCATGCGCATATTTTATAGTCGTGCGGTTGTCATTACATTTTAATTTTTTCATTTGCTTTTGAATTTTTTTAACACCTTTCATGAATGACCGTACTCCTGCTCCGGCTTTAAGCTTTGTTTTCATTGCATTTTTTACTATCCATGATGCAATCTTTTCTCCTTTCCCAGCATCTTTCGATTTCAATCTTTTCTTTGCCATATTTAAAAGTTCTAAATCGGCGTTATGTCTAACGTTCCAATCTTTATTATTGTAAGCGATATCGTGGTACATGCAAGCTTCATCCAATTTATTTATACCTCGTTCGCCCCTGAGTAATCTTCTCTTAAGTTTTGTGCCTGGACCACAAAATTGATATCCAGGTAAATGTAACTCAAACGGAATGTTATTTATTAAGTTGTTAATAATACCACTTCCTTCCGTCATCGATGATTATAAAGTGAGCGTATAAATAATAATGCTTAGTTTATATTAAAACACCAATGAATTTTTATCAACCCAACTGTTTTCACCATCACTGAGACCTAACCATTTGACAAAGAGTTTGTTTCCTTTTCTTTTTAAAACCTTTTCGATAAGATAAATATCTGGAAATTTGGTTCTCTGTAATTCATGCTCGTAAAAAGATCCTAAAATTCTCTGTTTATGTTTGTCTTCCAAGTGATAAGTAACTGGGTTTGTATGATTGACTTTAATAACATAAAATATTTCTGTTGACCAGTTTGGAGTATAACCTTTGTAGAAATCCCCTTTGTATTTACTTATCCGGACTTGATCCCCAAGATGGAACTTAAATTTTTGATGTTTTCTGGTAATTTGTGATTTAATAATGTTAGACCTAACAATCAACTGGTTTTCTTTGCTAACATCAATAGGCCTAAGTTTTGTTACACGGTGAATAGTATTATTGTAGCATAGTACAACGTCTTCCAAATTTTTTTGTATCCATTGATATTTACCGCAGATGCTAAATAATTTGTAAAGATGACTTTTTAGAGTTCTTATTACTCTTTCAACAATTGCAGCTTTTTTTACAGAGTAAGTGGAGTAATGATTTATGTTATATTTTATCGTCAATTGTTTAAAATTTTCATTGTAAAATTCTTTGCCTAAATCTGTTTGTAAATTTTTGGGCTTTCGAGATGAAGTGGTTAATATATTTTGCATTGCATTTGTAACGCAACTTTTATTCTTTGACTTCAAAGGATTAACCCACACATATTTTGATAAAGTATCAATTACGACTAAAACATATTTATATCCTTTATTAAACTGTGAGTACTTTTGAAAATCCATAAGGTCTGCTTGCCATAAATCATCTATTCTTTTTATAATTGTACTTCGACGTGGAAAATTTCTTCTCGCCGCTCTGTGAAGTTCGTCTACAATTTCTTTCTTACTCATTTTTGTTTGGCTTGAATCATACGGTCTATTTCTATTTTTGAGTAAAACATAGAAGATAAACGGTCTGTTCTCGCTGATTCCAAGTTCTTTAAATAAATTAATACACGACTATTTACTTGGCTTATTTCGTTTCTCAGCTCTTGAACTGTTTTATCCAAATATGCTTTATTTACAGCTTCATCGTCCTTGTCTGGAGACGACAAGCCTTTTAGTTTGGATGATTTTAAATCGTATTCTCCCGTTTCAGACTTCTGTAACGTATCGTTATAGATATCAATATGTTCAGATAATCGTAAACGTTTATGAACGTGATGACCGAATTTATCTATATTCATTGCGGTCCCGATGCTTTGTTTACTGTAAGTATACTGCACAAATTTCCCGATGCTATTTGTTTTTATTCTTTGTTTATGATACCGGCTTCGTGAAGTTCCTCGATGATTGCAATAATTTCATTATCTAACCCAGTGTTACCAGCATCTCGTGATGCGAACAGTAATTGCAGTCGTTTTACTAACTCGTTAGGATCATCCCAGTAAACTAAATCTGTATTTCTTTTTACTTTTTTTACAAGTTCAATACCTTTTCCTCGAGGAATACTCACTGTACTAGTGGTTGGTTTTCTAGAGATTTTGAATAATGGCTTTATAATATTCATGTATTTAAATCCCTTGTTGCTATTTATTGGTTTAGATGGATCATAATTACGTCTGTGTGCATTAGTATCGATAAGTAGTAGTTTATAGTTTTCAAGGTCGTTATCTGTGATATCATCTAGATTTGGTTTCTTTTTATACAATAGTTCTTTTAAACCGAGAGTTTTTCTCAAATTATGATTTCCAATTATTAGAGTGGTGCCGTCATCATAAACGCGACTTTTTCCAAGCATAAGTTTTCCTTGTTCATTTCTTATTCCAAAAGGTATAGCACTAAATACTTCAGATGATGTAGACCATGATAAAGATTGACTTTTAACGTTTGGCGATGATTGTAGCGATTTGAACGAACCTTCACTCACATCATGGTCTTGAGTAGGTGATACAGTAAGGGTTTTGTCGGTTGTTCGGAATTGTTCATGATTTTCTTCCTCATCTTCGCTACTTAGTTCGTTAAATTCTTCAATAGACGAATACGACGCTTCGCTTTCATTATTCTTTATTTTTTTAAATACGGGGTTATAAACAGTCTCTTTGTCATGGTGCTTTTCATCATTTTTATTTGCTATCATATTAAGAGGGTCAACTATGGGTTTAAATATTGTTTCTAACGTATTATTTCTTGTATTTTTTGCATCCTTTATCATGTCAAACTTTCTTTTAACTGCTGATGCTGATTTAATGATTTGTCTCTTTAGATCTCTTTCCATTTTATTGGGTTTCCTTTCACCTCCAAATCTCATGTGGAAATGATTTATAAATATTATAACATCCGTATATGTAATTATTAATCTACGACTATAAATGTATCAAACGTCATTCTATAGCATCCTTTATTTCGCTCACAATCCTTATTTATGACAATATAATTGTATGGTGTTTTCCAAACAGTTGAACACATTTCACGGAATTGAAGCCATGACATATCAGACCCTACATGCTCATCATAAACATGTTTTAAATTTACGTCGTCTTGTTTAAACAATATAATCATGTTAGAATTGTCTCTTACGAGTTGTTTAGGTATTTTGGTGTAAGTTTGATTGATATAAAAACAATCAATATTCCTATGACGCCCCATAGCAAAATAGTTACGGATGTTGTTTTGATTTTCACAAGCAACATCATCGAAAATAATAATGGAATCCGGTGACGCTTCGTGAGGGTTCAATATTTCGCTATTATGATTATATTTGTGAAATGATGTACCTGGAACCAATTCTAAAACTTTTTCGAGATAAATGTATTTAGGTTGATACAAAGATTTTGAATACACGTACAGGTTTCGAAATCGTGGACCATCTTTATGTAATAATAAACTTATTACTATGTTGGTTTTCCCGCAATTAGATGGACCGCAAACAATACAACGAATTGTATTTGGCAATAACTTTCCATGTCGACTTGCCCCTGTCAATGAAGTTGGACAAATACATTCCAATTTTAACGATTCTTTTTGTTTTAAGAATTTCATTATATTTTATGATTAAAAATTAAATTTGACTGCAGTGTTAAAAGGATTTTTCAGAAATGACTACATAAAATGGTTGCTACGCTTAAATAACGGAAAAGCTAATAATCCATATCGATTATTGGGCGTTCTAATTCACTTTTTCGAGAGAGCGAACGAAGTGAGCGAACGATTAAGAAAAAGTGAAGTAGAATGCCCAATAATCACCTACTTCCATAGAACGTTTTGTCGAGCATGGGAAAGTCGAGGGCAAGACCACAAGGGAGATCCCCAATGAGATGGACGGACCAAGTGAAGGCTGCGATGGGCGCTCCCGTGCACGAATGTGCCCGATTAACGACCAGCAGGCAGAGGTGGCGGGATGTCGTGCGGCGGGTACTGTCTACTGTCCAACCCACTGGAACGTGATAACCACGACTACTTTAGCTAGAGTGAAACAACTAAGAAGAAGCGCGTCCAACCATAGAGTAAGTAACTCACATCCGCATCCCTAATAAGTGTGTGAAGTAACTCCTCGATGGACCTTTTGTAGGGAAAGTGAAAAGTATCACTCAATCCGGGGTAGCTCCTTAAATACTGGTGTGATTTAAATAAATTTGATATCAATTTAAAGTTAACAGTTTAACCTTTAAAATGGTATCATTTTTATTATTCTTAACTAGTTATTAAGTACTCAAGATCGCGCGGAGTCAATTCCAAGTAAGTAATTCCATACTTTTGCTCGCGAGTGTATAATTATCGTGTATTAATCGTCACTCAAAAATACCAATTTCCATGCATCATTAAAAAAAACTAAAGATAAGGCTGTATATGCAAAGCCCCTTTTCAATAGAGAAATAAAAAAAAAGCATTTCCCGTCATATGTCAGTTTTGACAGCTTCGACCAAACAAACTTCGGCGCGGTTGACGCCCAAAACAATAATATTACTTCGTTTTCTTTATAATAGTAGTTCTGTATAGCTTTTTAGGCGTTGGCCGTTCGTGAATACCCCACATCTATGTTGTCTGGTCTATTCGTAACAACTAACACAAAGCAAATTATTCCATTTCTTCTCGTTTATCACAAACAAACAAATCTTATTTTGGCTCGGTGTTATTTTGCATTCTTTGTTAAATTTGCGTACTTTACTTAATAAAGTCAAATTAAAATTGGTCGCTGTACTATTAGTGTCTACAATGGTTTCAACTAGAGGCATTCGATATAAATTCAGTGAGGGTGAACGAGTTTTGTGCTATGAGCCTGATCCCACTAAGGCGAAAGTACTTTATGATTCCAAGGTAAAAACCCTTATAATTATTTTTGCCCCTTGTTCAGTAACTACTATTACATCACTCATTTTTTCATTACTGTTTCTGAAAATTTAACAAAAATAATTGTATCAACATAACCCCTAAAAACTTTGTAATGTTTGGATGAAGTTTGAAATGCATTTAAATAATATTTTAACTATCTTTAATTGAAAAGATATTAGGTTCATATGCACACTAGCAAAATGTTTTATTAAAAAAGATATATTTACAGAAAAAATAAATATATTATTATATATTATTATTATTCTAATAACTATTTGAAAGTGACAAACTTTTTAAGTAATTCTGTTCAACTGCTTTACAAGTAACACATAATACATACGTACTTCCAAGTTATCCAGAAAACAAAAAGGGTGAAGTAGGGTGTGGTTCAAACATAACTGTAACAAAGACAAGTGTATTAATAACTTACTGTTTATAGGTTTATAATAAACCTTGTTAAGCTTGCTTATTTAAAATAAAAAAATACATAATGTGAGGTTTAAAAAAATAAAATTAATGGCCACATTTAAATTAGGGAGTGGTCAGTTGCAGTCTTTCACTACACCCATCTTTGTGCTTTGTAATATTGTGATTATCGAATAAAAAGAGGTTCTTATTTCCAATAGAATTTGATTACTCATGCTAATATAATGAGTTTTGCTGAATAAACGCCCCTTCTTTGATTTTTAGAACAATAAACTGACATACTTTGACCTTTATGAGAAAGCGTTATATTTCTTGGAAATTTCTTAACTCACCCTTTGATGATCTTTGGGATCCATAGAAATCAAAATCTCTTGATTTCCCATTACCAGAATTTAATAATCATAAAACATATAGTGCCTTACAAATAAACAAAGAATAAGGCCCGAATACTTATTCCGTGTTTTGTTACTGTCATGTAAACTTCATTTCAAATTAGAGTGAAAGAGACAAAACAACAATTTGAATACATACTTAACAAACTTTACTTTTAAATATTTAAAATCGAATAACAGCCAGCAACAAACCATAGATAAAATTCTATATTGTAACAATATTTTCCTTAGTAAGAATAGAATTAATCAAACTTTAATTATCAATTTTACAAATTTTTAAATGGTATGATTATTATAGGTAATTCAGGCAGGCATTTGGAACTACTAATAGTAGCCTAGCCTGTATCTAATGTAAGATCATTTATTTGTGTTCTTTTCATTTTAAGTAGTACTAAGGTCTAGTCTATTCTTAAACTGGTTGACATTTCATGGTGTTGTAGTTTTCTAGGGCAGTTTATTCCAGGCATCAACTACTCTGTTCCTTAACAGGTTGACCTCCACCAGGCCCAGACACAGTAGACATTCAATTGTTTGTTGGTCAAATGGCGTTTAAGGTGTTAATGATCGAAGGTTAAAAAGTGCTTATGTGAGTTGTTGTAGGAAATTAAAACGCTTTTCAATGTAGGTGTTGGAGGTAATTGAGAGTAAGGATAAGCGTGGCCGCCGCACCGTTGAGTACCTGATACACTTCCAAGGCTGGAACTCATCTTGGGACCGTTGTGTCAGCGAAGACTTTGTCCTGAAAGACACCGAGGAGAACCGGCAGCTGCAAAGAGATTTAGCTGAAAAATCGCAACTTCAACTGTAAGTTTATTCAATGTTATAAAGACAATAACATTTACACAAAGATTAAAGTCTTGAATAGAATTCAAGGTAAAATAAAGTGGTTTATGTTGTGATCATTTTAATATTTACTAGTAAAAAGTCTTTATGAACAGCTATGGTGCATATAAATTTGTTTCTTAAGTAATGATAATAATAGATCCTGGTCCTGATGCCGGTGGACCCCTATTTTTTTAATATTTTTAAATGTTTTACTTATTTTGTTTTTAGAAAATATTTAAAAATGTAAATTTATATGAGAAAAAATAAATAAAAAATAATAATAATAATTTCTTTATTGACTTAAAAGTTATTAACAAATTCCTATGAAGACTCTGACACCCAAACTAGGCTAAAATGCCAGTATCTCAGGAGACAGCAGCTTCTACCAATTTTTTGCAACAAGAATGTCAAGAAAGCTTAATAATAGGTTAACAATGTACTTATATGGATATAAAATGGTGGTGATATTAAATTAATTCATATGTATACATAATGTATCAATAAATAAATATAAAGTAAATATATATTTTATTCTATTTATTTAAAATTACTAAATAAAAACTGTAATACCATTTCGATTCTAAGTAGCCCATTAGTTAAAAAGATCTTCTGTTTCTTCATGTGCAGCACAGCAGTGCAGTAGTAGAAGGCTAAGTTAGATAACACAAAGAAATGTATTCAAGTATTTTAAGAAATAATTAAAATAATTAACAAATTATATAACAATACTATTTTATATTATAACAGTCCCCTGTATGTGCAGTATTCATATAAAGTTTTTAATAAATAAACCCAAATGATAGAGGTAACCCAAAGGATAATAGTAATTCTTGCCAATGAGGGTTCCGCCCATCACAAATCACCACGAGGAATCTGCTTCAAATGATAACTTGGTACTTGCTGATTATTGTTTCATTATTAGATCACCAGGCTACATACCACAAACTGTAAAAATTCCTCCATCAACTTTAAACTTTATTACTATGGCATATGGTTGAAGTTATTGAAGAAATTTTACAGTTTTAGATAGATTGATGTGAAGGCTTTACATTGGCATATCAACAGGGGTGCATATTTGTATCGGCGCGAGCGGAAGAAAGGCGGCAGTACTGGCGCGGGCACAAGCGTGACCAAGCGCTCGCGCCAGGGGTTCAGCGACGACGGCTCCTCCAGCAGCACGCAGCCCGACGGTAAGGAGCGGCCATTTTGTACAGCATGAAATCAGAGTAGAGCAACATCGTCTCTTTTTGTAGCATTTGCCTACGTCACGTATTGTTGGGCCATAGAGGATACCAGGAGGCCATACTGCGCCATCGAGCTCCTCTGCGCCATCGAGCTCCTCTATACGTAGTAATAATACCTCAGTGATGTTTTGTATATTTTTCAAAGATTCGGCATAAATTGTTGTGACATATAACTGTGAAGCAGCCTTTATTGGTAATGTGTAGGCAGTGTGTATGTGACGACAGAGGGCGAGGCGGGCGATACGGACTCGTCGGCCTCCGGCTCCGGCTCGCGCTCCGGCTCGAGCTCACAGCGCCGCTCGCCGCCGCCGCCGCTTGCGCACCAGGGCCGCGCGCACATCACCCTGCCCTCAGCGCTTAGGTAACCAACCAGTTTACCATTTACATTATAATATTAACAATACTTATTTCTAGTACAATTAATAATTCATTTACTCGCATCTTACGACACGGTAAGAAATGGGGTTGTGTATTCAATTCTACAGTCAGTCACAGTGACAGTCAGTCAATAAAACATTTCCTAATAAAAACAAAACAGCTAAACTTAAGATGTGTTAACTTTATACACTGCATCATGATTTGGCAGCCAACTCGACCCGCCAAAACGTGAACATTTTTTTTATTTTCATACTATACATTCACTACAATTTATTACATAAAAAAATATTTATTTATTTATAAGTAAGTATTTTGTGTGATAGTAAACTGTATCTTTGCAAATCGAACATTCGTTGCTTGGGTGTACCATCAACCCGTAATGCCTGAACATCAAATGGTCCTTCGAACCGGATTGACAACATTTCTCGTATCTAGAGACCGGCTGACGTTCGACTACCACTTGGTGGTGAAGCGCGGGCGTCTATCCCGCTTACCGGCTACTCCTTGCGCGGCCGACATCTTAGAGTCGTTCGTGAAGTGGTTTGCTCGCGCCGGCGCCTGGCACCCGGCGCGCGCTCGCCACGACCCGCCGCAGAGGCCTGACTTACTCGACGTCTCGTGCAGGTAAAGTTCTCAACTTTATTGTAAATCTTTGTTGCTTACCAAGTGTTCAAAGGTGATAAGATAACAAACAGTCGCCTTTTTCGAAGTTAAAAACATTTCGTCTAACCTGGCCTGGTGGTAAGTGGTGATTATGTTCCTCAACTTAGTAGTTAAGTTAAGAGACTAAAAAAAATATATACTAGTGTCTTAGTAGACACTAGTAATTTTGATTCTTATTTGGTTATTTTATTGTGTTAACCATAACTTAAACTTAAACATAACTTGCCATAAACTAAATCTGGAATGTGTAACTACTGAGGAACTAGCTTATGGCGACAGAAGAGATGGTGGTAGCTAGCGAAGTAGGCTCAAAACCAATACTACCCATACATTAAAACACGGCTGGGAGAAAGCACTCTTGATTGATATTATGATAATGGTGTGCGAATTATTGTCAACGGAAAAAATGTAACTCCCTAAAAATTATGCTGTATAGCGTTTAGACTACTTTAGACTGATGATGATGCCATGTATGATGATGTCTAGGGCCTTACCATGATCCCTTAAAGCAGTATTATTGCAGTTGTGAAAACGAGTCGTTTGTAACAGCGAATATCTGTTTGTAATGTTTGGTTGGTGGTAGGGCTTGTTTGCCCGCCTGGATAGCGACCACCATCTTATTTAACCTTGTAAATCCTGTGTTTTTTAAGACCACTATTCATATCTACCGGATGTACTATACAAAGTACAAACTTAGATTAGTGCTTCAGACCGAGATAAAAAATTTAAGGGTTTATGTAGTTTTTGAAGTGCTTCCTAGTTTTTAATTATTTTGACGTCATGTTATCATCTGTAGCACATTTTTAGAAAGGAAAATAATGAAAATAATTTGCACTCCTGTAAGTACGTTATGCTTTTATAATATAACAAAAACAACATCAAAATGTTAAAGGTTTTATTGAAATAAAAAATAACTACTCTGTAAACGGGGAATGAAAAATTTGTACCTGGTCAAGTACATTAGGTAGTTACTAGTGCTATGTAGTTTAAAAGTCAGGTTTGAACTACTATGCTCAGTTTGTACTTGTATAAGTACACGGGGACTTACGAGGTTAAATATGTTGCCATAACATCTATGTTAGTAGCATTGTTGTGTTCCAGCAGCTAGAGATATGATAGCCAGTGTCTCATTTGTTGAGGATTCCTTGTTATCACTTAACATCAGATGAGATGGAGGCGAAGTGCTTACGCTTATCCGTTTTCACAACCTCAATAATAAAACTCTGTTATCCGCCGAGTGTGTTTGTCCAGACTGAACTTAGTTCGCGAGGTGGCTGACGGGCTGCGCGTGTACTTCGACTTCATACTGCGCGGCCACCTGCTCTACAAGCATGAGCTGAACCAGTACCACGAGATATGCGGCCAGTTCATCGAGGAGTAAGTGCTTTATCTGAACTAACTAGTTTGGCGCAGCGACCCAAAGTGTGTCTTGGCCTCCGATAATAAGAGCTTCCACCTCGGTCTGTCCTGCGCCACCTTTTTCACTCATCCGCGTGCAGTTTGCGCAGGTCCTTCTCGACCTCATCCCCCAGCGGTAGTGCATTGTCTAGTTTTTTCTTTCTTTTTTACAACTCGGGATGATCATGGCCTTGATCTATCGAGTGAGGTACGTACAGTATGTACATACGCTAGTATGTCGTCGGTTTGTAATTAAAACACAGTCAAATCTGATTGATAAAATAATAATACTATACAAATTAAAAATTAAAAGTGTTTCGATTAAAGACTTATTATATTAATTTCTCAAATTTGATCAAAATAGTTTTAAATGAATTCTATATTAACGACGCGACAAGTATATAAGTTGAGAATGTGTTTAGCATATCTCAACCGTAGAGGGTGAAATCGAGATTTCAGAATTTAAACATCGCCTGCGCACATTTATTAATTGTCTAGCTATTAATAAAATACAGTGAAAAAACTAAACGCCCACCCGACCCAGCTAGGAATCGAACCTGGGTCTTCCGCAATCCGGGCGGCTGCACTGACCGCTATGCTACCGCGAAGGCTGACGTAAGCGCTGAATTTTGTCACTGCTTTTTAATTTTTTGAGTGTTTATTACAGCTTAATCAGCTTCAGTGCAGCAATTAGCACTTAAAAATAAAAAATAAAATTTATCATTGTCTAGCTGTTAAAAGTATCATTTAAACATTTACTGATTGTATTTTTTGATTGCAAATTTTTAGTATTTAGTACTTACATGTATCAATCGTTACCGTTGCAGTCAGGAGGTGGAAGTAGGTACAGAAATGGAGGACGCCACCATGACCCAGCTAGAGGTGGCCGAGGAGCAGCTGCGGAGCCCCAAGATGGCGGAGTACTCGCACCTGCCGCCCGACCCGAGCGACGACGCCGAGCAAGCGGACCGCGCCAAAGACGACGGGAACGCATGTGAGCCTTGACCTTTATACGTTTCAATATATATATTAGTTATTATTATTTTGCTTAATTTATACCTAAAATACTCACTGTTCTAGTATGTTTTAATAGTTTCACCTCTGATCTTACAGTTTATTAGCTCTCTCCATCCGACTGGTTGTCTGGAAGAAATCGCTTTAAATCGATTAGAACGCCAAATTGTAACTTTATAAGTTACTAGCTGATCCGGCGGGCTTCGTACCGCTTTGACAGTTTCCATCATTGAGTTAAATATATATAAATGGTTTCAATGACAACAAAACAAACAAATCATTTTGTATTGGAAAATTAAATTGTCGTTTTTATTTTTTTATTTTTTTTTAATATAGCCTATGTTACTCAGCGCTGATGTAGCATTTTAATGGTGAAAGATTTTTTTAAATCGGTCCAATAGTTTTTGAGTTTATTCGTTGCAAACAAACATACATACATACATACATACATACATACATACAAAAATACAAAGGTTTCCTCTTTATAATATTAGTATAGATTCATATTTGTGTTCATGTTTTTGTTTCATAGTGTTGCAATAAAAGTATTATCTATGATACCTATATCAATAATAGATACATAGATATATCTATCTATTATATTAGACAACATCACATACATTGTTCTGATCCCAAGGTAAGTAGCTAAAGCATTCGTTTTATGGAAATCAGAAACAACGACGGTACCACAACCATCCAGCCCCGACACAATATCAAAAAATTTGTGTTCGACATTGACCCGACCGAAAATCGAACCCGGGACCTCTAGAGTTAGTGCCGGCCAAAGTCCGGCGTGCAAGCCACTCGGCTGCGGAGGTCGTCAATTCAATCTATACTAATATTATAAAGCTGAAAAGTTTGTTTGTCTGGTTGAACGCGCTAATCTCAGGAACTACTGGAAAAATTATTTTGGTGTTGAATAGTCTATTTATTGAGGAAGGCTACAGGCTTTAATAATATTACATCACACTATGGTCACGCGTTATTAACGCGGGTGAAACCGCGGGGCACAGCAAGTATACCATACAAACTTCTAAGTTAAATAACTTAGAAGTTTGTATGATATTCTTTTCAAATCAATTTTTATTAAACTTTTAAGCTTAACCACTTACCTGCGGATGACTCAATATCGAGTCCAGTAAGCATTGTTTTTCTGTTGTGTCTAAATTAAGTAAAATACATACTCGCACGTCCTTCTCCCAAAAGGGGTAAATAAATCATCCGAATCACCAATTTTGAGTAAATTCGCTGTTAGTGACGTCAACACCACATTTAGCATAATCATTGTAGGGTTCCGAGGTGGAATATATAACATTATAGTCTGTTCAATATAGCTTGATACCCGTGACAGATGTTAAATTGGCAT
Organism: Eudonia mercurella; assembly: GCA_963082485.1. Lineage (NCBI taxonomy): Eukaryota > Metazoa > Arthropoda > Insecta > Lepidoptera > Crambidae > Eudonia > Eudonia mercurella. Next base: position 7,520,856 of record OY720042.1, on the reverse strand, counting down.
GCCTAGGGTTGAAATGCCAAATGATAATTGAAGTTATCAACTGACTATCATTATCCTAATGAAAAGTACTGTTCCTATCTAACGTGCCAATTGATTTTCTTTTCTAATTTTAACAAGTTCTGAAAAAACGTCATATATTCAAGAAAAATTAATAAAGACTAACAAATTAATGAATACAGCTAGGATGAGAAATATGAAGTTGAATTTAATCGATTGGTTATTGAATATCAATTGAACTTCACTTGGTGTACTATCCCAACACTGGTATTTATTTGTAAAGAAATGACCTTGTAAAGGAGTACGTTTATTTTATTGTATGCGGGAGTTTATTGGGATAAAACTAATCTAACATAAAATAGAATCACAAAAGTAGTTGTAGTATATTAAGTGATGGATTATAAATAATAATGTTATTTTAATATAGTCAAATAATTTCATACGATTTTACAAAGTCACGTCTTCGATTTTGATGACTTATGTCACAGGTATCAAGCTTTAATGAACAAACTATAGTGACAGGTTGTTAGCCAATCGCCTGATGCGCGAGTGTCTTGGAACGCTTGTCTCTTAGACAGTTCTCACGATATGCACGGAAAGCTAGGCAGCTTATACATTCTTGCAACACCCCAGACCAGTATGGGAATACAGAGATCTTAAATTAAGTAAAAAAGTATGTTTAACTGATTTTATGCGATTTTAATCTTTCCATTTAATTAACTTGGCATTTATGCACACATTTTATTTTACTTACTTTTAGGTGATTTATTTATACTTCATATGCAGACATGTTATACGTCGAATTTGTTGAAACTTACAACTACTTATAGGTCAACAAAGCAACGCCAAAACTAGTTTTACCTATAATGTTTCGTCCAGCACCTTCGAGCAGTCACGAGGAGCCACGAGCTAAGGCGGAAGCCGCCGACCGACCCATCAAGACCGAGCCCGCCGACGACGCTTCCCCCGCCCACGCCCACGCCCACCCCGCCACACGCAGTGGGAATGTCGCCAGAAGGTCAGATCTTTATTATTTACTAACTGTGCCCCGCGGTTTCAACCGCGTTAATTAGCGAAGAAACTAATAAAAAAACTATTTTATTTTCTTGTTTTTGCAACATTTTTCATTGCTGCACCACTCCTATTAGTCATAGCGTGATGTAATATAGCCTATAGCCTTCCTCAATAAATGGACTATTCAACACAAAAATATCTTTTCAATTCGAACCAGTAGTTCCTGAGATTAGTGCGTTCAACCAAACAAACAAACTGTTCAGCTTTATAGTATTAGTATGGATTTTTTTGTTATTTTAGGTGTAACCCTTAGGCCAGCCTCACTTTGGATGCTTTATTGTACACACGCATGCACATCGGACTATCACAATCAGTAAAATTTCGTACGTTATGTCTTGTAGTTGAACATTTATTAAAGAAATTTGTACCTCGCACAATAGGTGCAATTAATTCGTTCGACAACGGATGGCCTCGCGACGCGGCTAGCTAGCGAACAAGGCTGCTTTGAAACAGATTAATTCCATCTGTCACCCCGTTTTGTCCACCAGGGTGACAGATGAGCCCAGATGGGCACCAGGGTGACATTTGCCCCCTCCCCCCATTAGAAAAATATTAACTAGTACACCAAAGAAAGTACATTTGTGCTTAAATGTATTGTAATGGTAATTTTACCATAAGAATAAACAATAACATAGTAGAACGGAAACTCCCGCTCCGGACGGGCTCAAGGTCGCGATATGAGAGTAACTGTTCAACAGAATGCCGGCGTCACCGCACGCGCATTTGCCTGTGTATTTTATATTTGTAGGTACCTTAATGGCTTCATTTGGTATGGTACTTACTATAACTTATTATTTATAAGTATCTATGTAGGTAGGTACGTAACATAATAATTTATAAATCTCATATTTTGTAAAACTAGAATAAAATAATGATTGCAAAGTAAAGAAAAACTGATATTTTAGCGATATTATTTTTAGACCTAAGCAATATTCAACAGTAAGCCCTGGCAACGCGCCTGGACGACAGAGGGACGTAACGACGTGAAGGGGGAAGTAGGTATATAAATGGCGGCGTTTGGGACTCGGTCAAAGAAGATTCCGTTCTACTGTGATATTGTTTATTCTTATGATATTACATTATTCAAGTACCACTCGTAGTCTACTAGAACTAATGTTTTCCAACAATGTATACTTGGGCAAAAAATTATTCGATTACAAGAAAACAAGTCCAATTACTAGACAACACAGGCGGTCAACTTCCAAGACACATAATAAGATTGATACAATGAATTTTTGAATATTTATGAATTGGTTTGGGCAGGCTCCGCTCCCACAAGTCGGCGGTGTCACAGTCAGAGAACGAGGAACCGACCCCGTCCACCTCCGGCGAGCAACGCGCCTTCGAAACGCTCTCATCAAGGTTATTATTATCTTTTTAATTATCACATTACTTCGGTCATTAAACGTTAATTAATTTTGATATTTTCGCTGACTATAAATAGCATACCAATTTACTAATGCCGGCAGAATACATTTTTCTGATGATTGAAACGTCAATATTATGCCAACCGTTTATTTGATAAAACACACGCACACACACACAAACGGTGTAAAATGTATATTAGTCGACTGCTATATATAGGCTTTTACAATAAAATATTAATAAATGTTGTTGTTTTGTTTATATAATTTTAACGCAAATTTTGTTGCGAAACAAATTACAAAAACACAAATGTTGAAAAAATTTCACGAGCAGTTCATTATTTTCTTCATTCATTATTTAGCTAGCATTCATTATTGAGATAGCATGTTTTATTTAGTTCAATACAAGTTTAATAAGTCTTAGTTGTTAGTGTCCCCTCGAACAAATCATTTGTTCCCTCGAACGCTAACAACTACGATGGAAAGCATGGAAAGCCACAAATAAATTTTATTTAAAATTTGTATTGCACCAATTATATAATTTATTTATATTATCTCGTCTCGGTGGCCGAGTGACAAAACGCTCGGCTCGATATCATAAGGTCCCGGGTTCAATTTCCAAGTCGGGCAAAGTGTGTTTCAGATTTATCGATGCAATTGGCAAGTGTGGTGAGGCTATTTACTTTTTTTTATTTTACTTATTTATGTAATACATGTCTTTGTCTAGCAGTCGAATAATATAGGCTGATGATGAACCTTCAATCGATGATGATTATTCCATTGTATATGAAGTGAGCATAGTAACGATGTGTTTGGTATGACTGTGCGGCCAGCGTGGGCAGCAGCGGCTCGTCGCTGAGCGAGAGCTGGTCGCGGCCCACGCACTCGCCCGCCGCGCCCGCGCCCGCGCCCACGCGCACCCCGCTCTCACAGCTGCTCGACAAGGTACCTATATTCTATAGTTTTTCTCCGACATTTTGTAATGCACTATTTACAAAATGGCGACTTCATGTTTATGAAGCGAAGACTAAAAGTTATTCCGACGAGGTAACACACGCACTCACTCTCGCAGCAGCTGAACAAGGTGACACGCGCACCCCGATCTCACTTCTAGTTTACCACTACTTACTGCTGGTCTACTTTATATTTTTTCCGCCATTTTGTAATGCATAACTACAAAATGGCGACTCCTTGTGTATTAAAACACACAGAATAATTATATCGTACCTATCACACTCCGTATGGAGGGGTATCCCTATCATAACCAGGGGTGGCTCCTTAAGTGCACTCGAGCAATGAACCACCAAATTTTTAATAGGTTGAGAAATCAACATAGTATTGTTGAATATTTTTTCAATATAAATTTCAATACGAGAATTTATGACGAAATAATTTAAGCTCTAACCCATACTATTAAAACTTATTTTTGCTGGAAAGAAGATTCCTCGTGCGCATGGTGAAACTTGAGTGTCTTCTATGACATACGCGCTAACGCGCCTAGCGCGTGAGACAAAAGATAGTTCATAGAAACAGTATGGAGAAATTTGCCTATTCCCGTGCGTGCGCCGCACGGTGTACCGAGCTCTGCCGAGCTTGACCGAACCTCGCCGAAGATTACCCAAAGCGCGCGAGGCCGGCCATATTGAACCACCATTGCACCAACAGTTCCATAACCCACCAGCCGCCACTGCTCGTAACGTTATTCACCTCACCTAAAAGATTCTTGCCTGTACCTGTGCTCTTCGCCCTTCGCTCTCGCAACAGCTGATTATACAAATAATTTCAATTACAGCACCGTATCTGTGACTGTTCTTGATTTATTAGACACATTTTAAAAACGACCTTATTTCAGGTGGCAAAATGGCAGATTATTCCACGTGAAGGCACCGAGCACCTCCCGTGTCGCGTGTACGGTGCAATCCATCTTGCAAGACTGTTCGGTATGCTAAACATAATTATATATTTAGATTCTATACATATTTAAAACTATATCTTTTACTGAGGAAAATATCTAACTTGCGTGAGAAAATTAATCTTTATTTTGTTGTTCTAGTGAGACTGCCCGATTTTTTGAATGCGTCGCAAATGCCGGATTTCAAACTGAAGCTAATCGTGAAACATATCGATATGTTTGTCCAGTAAGTAAAGTAATGTTACATGTGTACAAAGATGTATTGCCACTGTTACGGTTTTCATACTCCAATTGATATTGCATTTATTTTTCAAGGTATTTGGATGAACACAATGAGTGGTTTGGGGAAATGTACTACATTGCAGACAGCATGTCGCGCTCTCATTGAATCATTTGTTTAGTGCTAGTTTTTAGTCGGTAGGTATTTCGGACGCATTACAGGTACTGACCTAGAAATATATTATAAACCCCCAAATTTGGAACTCATAGTTCAACTGTTATATCGCATAAAAATTCAAAATTGTAAGATTTTTTTTTTAAATACTGCTATCTAACATGTTGCGTCATTAAAATGTTTCTTTCGACTGGATTGGGTACCGTCCGCAAGTAAAAAACTCAAGGTATCTCTTTAGAATAGAATTTTAGATATCTCATCAAAAGTATTGAATCTGAAATTAATGTATTTTTTTATTTGTATAAGATGTTTGAAACGAGTGACTTGCTATAAGCCTTTGTGTGTAGTTAGATGTTGATCACTAGCTTTAGTATTTTAGATTTGTAAGTAGCAAGTATAAATCAAAATCGGATATTCCATACATTTTGGTCAAATAGGTATTTATTTTTAGTAGGTAACTGTCGATTTTCTTGTCGCGAGTTGGAAGTTGGTCCCTTTATATTTCTGTATTCATAACTGGTTTTTCATCCTTCTTTGATAATGATATTTCTAAAACAAGTTTGTTAGTCACTGGTTCAAAAACTACTCCCCCAGTTGTTTGTAGACTATGTATGACTCAATCTTCTTAAGTAGCTGAAGCTGATAATAATAAAATGCTTTCGTAACTACTAACATTTCCAACTAATCTGTAAAAATTATGATCTCATTAACTTTAATCAGGTGAATATCAAAAGTACCAAGCGTCTCTATAGTAGAAATCTTCGAAGGAAGTATCAGTTTGTCTCTAATAAAAATAAACCATCAAAATTTGTTTTAAAATTTTGATTATTATAAAATGGGTGTTATTCAAACGGTTAGCAAAGTATTCGTATTTTTGTTAGCAAAAAAATGCTAGTTGGGCAGCAACTTATGGTCAGCAAATATTTCTAAATCAGTCTGCAACTTAGGTAGGTATATCATTCTGAACAGCAGTCTTATGCCGCTCCCCCCTTCCGTGACTGGCCCTCGCTATGCTGCGCTTCGCTTGGGAAAAAGAAAATTAACTTAACCTAACCAACAGTAAGGATTTCTTATGCTGACCGATTGTATAATTCTGCTGACCAAATAATAATTTTGCTGACCAAATATTTATTTTGTAATACAAATAAATTATTTCCCTTATAAAATTAACATAATATTTTATCTTTTTATTTTTATTATGCATGTTGCTTTAAGTTTGGAACTTTTGGTAAACACTTCTTACATAATATAATGCTCTCTGGTTTGGCTATGTTATAAGAACTTTGTAAGTAGCAGTTATGTTAACAATAAAGTTAATCAACATAATTCGAAAGCATTTTCATTTTGATTACGACTGATTTCCGGTTAGATTCATAATTAGCCAAATATAAATTTAACCCAAATTTAGATTTGAAACAGCAAAACAACTTTATAAAAACCATTCTTTATTTTTGCAACCTTCAAAGTGGCATCCATAACAAGTACATACACATTGAAATTCTATTCAGAAATGACAAAGTAATAGTACATCTTCAAACTCAACATGAAAAGGCACAAGTATACAATTTTGTCGTTAAGTAATTGTCAAACTTAATTCTCTATCGTAATCGCTTCCATTCGACAGCCGATAATAATGCATAACATTTTAAAGCAAAAAGAGAACAAAAAATCTATTCGGCTTCAGCGTGTTTTTTGGGTAGGGACTTACATCTACAAGTAATTGGCTCACAATATTAAATTCTTTAATCGGACGAAACCTATGATACAAAGACAATAATTTTTAATGGCTACTTTCTAATCATGACGTAATTTATATTTTGGAAAGTAATATGAGCTTTTAAAATTCAGTCAGTTTACAAAAATAAATCTTATATTAATCATGAATTGGAAAATATTTTCCTGGAAGTATTTTTTAAAAGGATTTGTCTACCGTATTAAATTAAATTTTTAACGATTAGATTAAAATATAATTCGGGGTTGCGGCACAAGTTACTAATTGACTTTACTTTGCGTACACCATCATAAAGAGCATTATCACAAAATAAAACCGATCAGTCATTTCAAACAACAAGAGAACAAAAACTTTTTGATATTTTTTTAGGTGCATGCACATCAGAGAAACATCAAGGTGCCGAGTGTAAGTTTTATTTCCCAATCAATCACTTTAACGAAAACGAGAATTCGTATAGTGTTGAAGCAGCAAAAGCAGCACGAACGCTTCCCGGTGGCAAACGAGGAATTAAGAATATTTGAGTAAAAAAATACTTTCACTTTTTGCTATACAAATTCAAATAAGTACAAAGTTTTATTACATAACGTGTGGTAATATAAAAATGTTGTCTGTTTTCGTTAACGTGATCGAATTGCAACTATAACGTACACTAAGCACCCAGCATAGGTTTGTAAATCGTGAACTTTAGGGAGTGCGCAGACGACCGACTTCGTCCGCGGACTTTCTTGTCCGTCAAAATGGATCGCTTACAACTTCATCGACTAACGCACACGAGTAACAAAGCAACCGTACAAAAGTCCGTCGTCTGCGCAATCTCTTATTATTGGCATTCACTAGCGGTTCTGATTTTCATAAGCTGTATTACAGTGCGATTCATATAGGATGGTGGCTGTGAAGTATGCTGCGAGCGCCGGTGCGCGCAGGTAACCCGCCCTGTAACGTCCCGCCTGACGCTACTGCGACGCGACTTGTGCCTAACTTCACAGCCGCCATCCTATTTGAATCGCACTGTACTAGCTGCACTATCATCAGGCCGGTCAGTGCGCGAGACGGTGCAGAACGCGGCGGTAGTCGTGCTCGAGCGCGAGGTAGTGTGCGGAGAGGCGCGCCTGCGTCTCAGCGGCGCCGTGAGCAGTGATGGTGGCCGCTAGTTCTTCGGGCTTCAAAACTTTTTGCAGCTTCTTCATTTCTAACTTCTTTTTCTGTGTTTAAAAATAGAGAAAACAAGTTTAGTGATGCAAACACGCTTCTTCGTTTTGGTAAATAGACATGTATGTACAGTCATGAGCATAAACATGTAAATTATGTAACTTTTAAAGGAATGGAGTAAGACTATACATGTTATACATACTCGTGACTGTACACTAGTCTAGTTTCGAAACAATTTACCAACACAATCAACTTTCCTTGATTTTTAATAAATGTGTTAAGTATTGTACAATTAAGTTGTATAATAAATAATAATATGTAGGTTAAATATTTATAAAATACAGTGAAAAAATTAAACGCCCACCTGACAAAAATTTAAAATGTAGGTTGTTGGAGATCTGGGTTGGAACACAGGTAGCAGAATTATATATTTCTACTATCATAAGTTAGTTACATTCAACAAAATATACATTATAATAATCTGGTGTGCACCAAGACGACCAAACTGTCAACAAAATTATGAAAAACTATATTTCTTTATTGTCAATAAGTCTGTCTGCACAACAGTAAAATAAGAATCTGGTTTTAGGCATTGGCAAGTCGCGCTATCCTATTTCGGTTTCTATTAACATATTGAATTTATTTCAACAACTTTTAAATGGTACCTGGAATGGTGCGTTAAGCCGATTTTTAACGTCGAGCCGATAATTGAGATATGCAGTCTTGTCGGATAAGTTGGTGTTCTTCAACCTTAGAATCTCGTACACGCGCCGCGCTTGTTTCTTGTTGATCTTGAACTTAGCGACCGCCTGATTCGCCATTTCCTGTGAGAAGCTGAAAGCAAAACGTTTGATATATTAACAAAAGACTTAATTAAATTTCTTAAGATAAAACTTTGTATCTCAATGGGAGCTAGATAATTGACAAACTAATATTAATTCAAAATCCCATAACGCTGCTAAGTTTGGTGCATATAAAGCTTGACAGAATGGCTCCAATGACACGGTCAGAATTGGAGTCAAGTTGAACTATAAGAGTCAAGAAATAACACTTACAGAGCATTTCTTACAGCATATTTGGTAAAAAAAAAAAGTCTCCACCATAGGCAGCCATGGCTAAGACTTAGATGCTCAAAGCATACTTTGTTTAACCTTTTCACCGCCCAACTATCCTAAAAGCGATGTCTCGCTGTACGCCAACGTATAAATTACAGATTCTATAGTACGAAAGCAAGGATGGCGGTAACGTCATATCGATAAAGTTTGTATTTAAATTTACAAATATAAATAAACACTGATAGATTATAATGGTAGTTTGTTTTATTTTATGAACATTTTTAGTAAGAAAAATGAGTATCCATTATCAGAGACAAAAAGACATGCATATACTTGCTAGAGATAATTATAATAGGCACTTCACTATTCTGTTGACTTCATATCAAGTCTTTGGCGCTCGTAGCACGATAAATTACTTGAGGAAAAGGGTTGTCTATGCTTTTTTTACATTACAGAGTTTTGTTGGTCTATACCCGTCTCGCGCCGTAGCGGGCCCCCCACATGCACTACCAGTAGTGCATGTGGCGCGCGAGGACTTAAAATAACCTACCGACGTATCATGTACATATTGTGTTCATGTTCAGTTTTAATGTTGATAGGTGTACAGCGTATTTTGGTTAAGTGGCTGGCTTACAGACTTTTAACTACCGCTGAGTTACCGAGTGTACGTTCTCTGTGTACGTTTGAGTACGTTTTGTTTTACAATAAACATTTGAATAGTGTTTTAGTACCGCTTTCTTGTTTATAAACGCATGAACGAGTATGGACAGTAGGTACCTTCCCTTTGTACGTCATAAATAAATATATTTACCTACTAAAATAATATAATAAAGTAATCCAATTCTGAATCAGGTTCCACACCTTTTAAAATCCGCAACAACTCATCACAATAACATTTACTAATTTTGCACTGTTTAGGTATTACCCGAACCGGGAAAGAAACAAACGTGCGCACGTTTGTTTCGTTTATAACGCCCGGCACTATAACACGATGACCTTGACACCTGTTCGCTTATGACGTCACGGGTAAACTTGAAATGAATTCAGTGGCGCTGGTAGCACTGACTTCTTGCCATTACGTAGAGATGGGTGTTGCAATATCGAAAGTCCTCAGTAAACTTAATTAATTTTAATCAAATGATTTGATACGTACATTAATTTTAAAATTTATTATGTAATACTTTATTTACTGACCGGAATTTATGAACATTTGGATGGAATAAAAGTAAATATAGAGGATTGTAATGAATGCAAGTTTCGCGTCACATCACTGGCCTATTGATATGAAGTCATTGGCGTGCGAGACATAAAAATATTTGAGGCGTTTTTGTTTTTATCCATTTTAAAACACAAAAAAGCCTGTTTTGCCTGGGAAAAAAAATATAGGGGTTCGGTTGTGTCCATCTTAAAAAATTACAAAAGAAACAAATGTTTTATGTATCGTAAATGTATTTTATTAAAGTAGGTACAATGAAGAACTTCTATGGAAGTTCTGGCGTGGAGGGCACGAAAATCTCGAACTTCTATAGAAGTTGTTGGCAGTGAAAAGGTTAAAGTTCACTAAGATTTTTATTTATTTATTATTTAATTTCTTTAGGCCATACTATTATAATATGTTTATTTTAGTATGCATATAATACTTACCCTTGTGTAAGCTTCGCAGGTTGAAAGGCAGGTAAGGTTTCACAATTCTTGGCATCTACATAGTCTCTTATTCTTTGAAAGTCTTGGGACGGATCTTCTACAGTTATATCCACTACATCAGGCAATATTATAAAATGTGAGTATATAGCCTGAAAACAATAAAAATATCTTATATATAATTACGATTTAAAATAAACAACATAAAGGCACAGAATACATAATATAAAGGGTGCAAAATAAATGTACCAATACGTACACGCTGATAGTAGTTTGTTTTGGATTGGCTACTGAAATACTGAATAAATTAAATCAAATCGAAAATATTTTAATACAGGCAGACAGACTACTCTGAAATCTGAACTTCAATAGCCGAATCATTATTCTATATAGTATTACAAATGGTTGCAAATATATTGGACCAAGGACTCAATACAATCGTATTAAAAAGAGATTTTGCTTTTGATATAGGTAGCAGGTATTGAAAATATTGCAATGGTAAAATGGACAAATATTACGAAAGCACTTTTAGGTGGGTTCTGAATTCTCAACTAAAAAGCTATATTACTTTTAGTACAGTATTATATTTAGATCCACAAAAGGTTTTAAGAAACCAGAAGTGTGTCTTTATTACAGCATAATACGTAGTATTTTAGAATACAGTTGTACAATTTGGAGCCCATTCTATAAAATACAATAAAGTGTTTAAAATTTCTATCTTATCGCTTTCATTAAGGCAGGTGTCTTCATTCTTACGAACTTTGAATGATTAAGTTTGGTGTGATTTCACTTGCGGTTTGTTCAACTCCCCTGAATTGCTTTAATTAATTCAAATAAATACTTTGTATCGAACCCGGGCGCCTAAGACTTTTGTACTAAATGTCTATAAAAATAATACATCATATTACAATCCCATTGTCTATACAATGAAATGGTTGCACTTAATAACAACATCGACATATTTTCCATAAAAATACATGTATTTAAAAAAAATGTCCAGGAAATTCTTGGTTCGGCATCTCCCACTTATTAAAAAAACTTCATAAAGTTGTCAACATTAACCTAGAATATGTTTTCAATTTGTTATATTTTATTATTCACCATACTATGTACGTAATTAGTTTTTATTGGATATAGTTTTAGATTAGGTAAACTTTAACATAGACGCTTATTATTAATCGTGTTGTGTACACATGTTTTAGATAGGAATTTAGCACTAATACAATTTATTTATTATAATTTTTTTATGCCTTATAATAAGACAGCTATTTATCATGCTTTTTTGTTATTTTTTAATTTCTATCTGTTTTGTGTACCTAATAAATAAATTAATTAATAAATAAATAAATAAACAGTTCTAAATAGGTCACACACAAATGATAGTACCTGCAGTAGGTTGGCGCAGATGCCGAGCTTGCGGAACGGCGGCAGCGTGAGCACCTGCGAGATGCGCGGGCGCGAGTGGCGCGGGTACGCGTAGTAGCGGTACACCGTCGCGTACGCCGCCGTCGCGTAACAGCTGTCACCCTCGCTCGACTGGTACTTCTCGAAACTAACGAGTACTTACATTGTTATAACAATTTAAACTAAAGTTAGTTCGTCGACGGTGAGCTCGATGGCGCAGTGGTCAACGCGCCCGGCCTGCCATTGCTAATGTTAAGCCTCTTTTGCAGAAACCAGTCACCGGATGGGTGTCCAAAATATTATCATATCAAAATGCAAAAAAGTCAAAATTTCTATTAAAAATTTAACTTTTACAAGTGTTTTTTGAACCTCAATTCAAAGTCATGACTTCGTAAACCATACGGTGGAGACCTTGTATTGTTTTATCAGGCTCCTTCCTGCTTCGGAAGGCACGTAAAGCCATTGGTCAGCTGCATTAGCAGTTGTTAGCAACAACCAATGCGCACTAGGCCTGCGTGGTGGATTATGGCCAGTTCTACCTATCCATCCATAGGGAAGACTCAAATAATCATCATCTCCGCCAAAAGCCGTCCACTGCTGGACAAAAGCCTCCCTCAAGGATCTCCATAAGGAAAGCGATATAATGAAAATAAGGAAGTAAAAAAACCATTTTTGATTTAACATAAAATACTTACACTGTGAAAAATGTCCATTGGTCGTCGTCTACATCGATGAAGGATGCAGCGTCCACATACCAGAGAAGGAAAGTTTGTAATCGCTCATGGAAGGCCAAGAACCCAGGCGTGGAGGTCTCCGCGTAATACACTTCAAATGTTCGCTTTTCTCCACCCTCATCTAACAAATAACATACAATTACGTATTGTTACTTTATCCTACGGGAACTTTTTATGAGGTACAGTGTGGTCAAGATATGATACAAAACTAAATAGCTTATAAAATGCCTGGTTCTCAGATAAATTAAGCTGATAGTCTCTCTCTACACTCACTAACCCACTTTAGGCCAGCATTACTATGAATTCATATGTTACTAGATATGGAAAGTTTCCCGTGCAGTCCGTAAGACAAGAAAGTAAACCTGAGTATTATTACATTCTAGACCACAAAAAATATTGAATTGTGAAAGGCAGCTTAAAAGGCAGTTAGCAACTCTGGAGAGAAATGAGTAAAACATTTATAAAACATCTTATTGAAATGAAAACTATTTGTTGAAAGCTGTTTTGAAGCTTTCTGCTTGTCAATAAATAATCTTATGAATGCAGCCAGTAGAAAACAGTCAGCTCTTGCTCTTGTATCTTTATTATGTATGTATATATTTATTTAATAGCATTATAACCTCTCAAAAATATAAAGGATAAAACTAATACATACTAATAAACAGACTTATTTTATTACTGAAAATAGTGGACCATGTGATATTCATGAATGTTGACTAGCTTGTCAGATGATAAGGTATCTAACTGTATACTGTAGTATACTCTATATAAAGTACAATCATTAGTATTTATTTGATACATTAAATTCTTTAAGTCTTTCTAACCATACTTTGACTTCTTTTAACTTTGTAAATGTGTTGAATTATGACTGATACATTGTACTTTCATGTTCTTCAGAGCAACCTTCTATAGTAATAGACTTTAAATGAAAACTGATATAAGACAAAATGGTTAATAAAACAAAGGACATCAACTTACGAGGAGTAATAGTGAAGGCATGTAAAAGACGGCCATGGGGGGTGAACGACTTGTCCTTCTCTATCAAAGTGCAAAATTGATCCAAGTTGCTGACGTAGCCTGGAGCCAGGACCTTCTTCAGTGCACCCTCTACATCATCCGCTTTCATTCCTTCAGACTTACTTGGTTCAATCTTTAAAAAATTAAAACGCACATTACTTCTAATTGGTTTGTAACAATTAACATAATTTACACAAGTAGGATAGTTTCATTATCCTTGAAAACACAACAAACCAACTAATATAAGTTAATATTTTAAAATTTGCTTATTCTTATTGTGAGCACCTGTGTGTAATTAAGTAAGTAAGCTAATACTATATAGATTTAGTCAAGCATTACTTTAACAAGTTTACTGTCCATTAATCATAACAATAGAAAATCAATGGTTATGTATCACATGGCAGGGAAGTTTTTACCAACCTTATCTGTATATTCTAATCCTAAGTATGTTTGTAAGCTCCCTGCACTGTAGTATAGGCGGATCTGTAAATCGGTATAGCCAAAAATATTCTCATTCTCCCCAAACACCTGATGGCACATCTCGGGACTAAAGCTGGTATCATCATTTTCTAAATCTGCTATTTCTCTTACTGAAATTATGAACAGAAAATATTATCAGAATAGGATGTAAAGTATCAAAACAAAAGTAATATCAAAAACTAAAGACAGTATACTATAGTTAACATAGGTAACTGTTTCAGTAGTCAAGCAAAATAATTGAGTTGGAAGAATTAAACGATAGCTTTCCGCTAATATTTACCAAACCTAAGTTTACAAGATCAATGACAGGGTTGTTAGTGCAAGGCTATTGTAGCAAAAAATAATAACATTTAGTTGAACACTGCCTCACCTAATTTGAACTCCAGCACATCGTTTCCATCCACGACTAAATGACAAAGAGCATCAGTCATTTTAAACGTATTTAGAGACTGCAGCAGGCACAAACTCTCATTCCAATTTATTTTCCTCGTTCCCGCGCAAAAATGTCTTTACAACTGCAACAACGCAAAAAAGCACAAATAGTAAAGTATTGTTTGGTATTACTATACAATTATTGGAGTCGTGCTAAAATTGTTTACTTACTGTTCACTAAATCACATAAAATTGTTAACAAGCTGTGTTGTAAAACTTGTTCATTGAAATTTGAGTAAGATTGAAATATAATTTTTCTAACCAAAATGGTAAGAAGTAAATGCAGTGTTGCCAACTTTATTTTTGAGGAGATCGTACCACAGAGTAAAAAAGATCGTATTTTACTAGGATATCTATAAAAAAAATAGTACGCATTAAAACTCAATAAAACAACCAATTTCCTTTAGGTTTTATTTTATTTAAGTGTTTTTAGTCACTATCTTCAGCAAAAGGCAACGTGTTTATTCTTGTATACATATTTACATTTAGTTTTGATAGCATTTCGTTAGATGGCTTAAAATCAATGCACGATCCATGTTCCTTTACATGCTGAGCCGCCAGCAGAGTCCCGTTAACTGTCTCTGTGGACAGTTTATTACGAACTTTAGTTTTCATAAGGTTAACGTGGCTGAAAACTCTTTCACACTGTGCATTAGAATGCGGGATACATAATGTATCTAACGCAAACTGTGATAACTTCTTATAATTTTCGCACAGGTACAACTCACTCCAAAATTTGTCAACCGGTAAAGTCAAATCCAGTTCATTAAACTTGGATGGGAGAGTTCTCCATTGATCATCGATTTTTTGAATTAAATTTACATTTTCTTCCGAGACTACTCTAGGTAGTAACTGGATCAATGGAAATATCGAGGGAGCAACTTCGCGGAATTTTGCTGATGCAGCATTTGTGGCATGCAGTATATGAAGTTTTGATAAAAGCGGGTCATTCATGCAATAACGCTTTTTAATTTCTTTTGCGCTTGTAATCAGGAAGTTCCGACAAACATGATAAAATCTATTTAGTTCGACTCTGTTTCTTATAACTTCTGGATTTTTGAGGTCATTCATGACTCTAACACCCAAGTACAGTTGCTCATTTCTTAACCAATTTTCTTGGTTTTCAAAATTTATAACTTCAAGCTCATGTCGCATAACGTAATCTCTGTTTAAAAAACAAAGCAGGATGTCCATGTATATTTCCCGAATCTTATCATTTAGCGAAGTTATCATAACACTTTCGGATTGAAAGAATTTGTTGAACTCTGTGAATTTAGGCAAGATCCATGCGAGAAAACTGTAATACATTTTGATGAATGGATCATTTAATGCATTATGTATGACTTCTGTTGAAACAAGCTTTTCACTGAGCCATGTGTTTGTAAAGAAAAGTTTCAATGCATCCCACTGTTCGAGTATTCTGTCCACAACTGCAACAAGTGACAGCCAACGAGTCTGGGAAGGATGAAGCATTTTATGTGGTTTCAATTTAAGGAATTCCTGGAACTCTGCGAATTGACATTGTCTTTTGGAACTACATTTGAAAAATCCGTATATTTCTCGAGCTAAATCCTCGCATCTTCTAGGTAGCTCTTTACAAGCTTGAGATGCACACAGGTGGACAGAGTGACATACACATTTCATTATTATAATACCAGGACAAGATTCCTTGAGGCGACTGGCAACTGAATTATTTTCTCCCATCATTACACTGCACCCGTCAGCAGCAAATCAGTCAGTGGAACACTCTCCTTCTCAAATGACTTAATAAGGGAATTAAATAAGTTTTTGCCTGTAGCTCCTTCGTTAGCTAAGTCCGGATTTGATGAATCAAATATTTTTGACAGCTCCCAAAATCTACTGACAATTTGTTTTGACTTTTCGTCATAAAATCTCACGACAATGCAAGACGACTTTTGGGTACTTATATCAGTGGATTCGTCACTGATTGCACTGAACTTACTTAGCTTTAATTTCGCCGCCAAAACTTCTTTTTCAGTCTCTCCTATGACCGCTGTGGCAATTGCAGTCGCTTTTGTCCTTTTAAGAGAAATTTGTTGCGCTATCTTAGAATCTGGGAATATGTTCTTTAATAAGTCTGTCATGTGGTCTATCGTTCTAAATGACAAGTTATGTTCCACTAAAAAACCGGAAAGTTTAACTTCTAAACAGCAGAAGAACGAGTGGTGGGTCTTTTTTCTGTATAAAGGAAGCCATGGCAGATACTTGCTTGTTTGTTGATGCTAATTTTTTCATTGCCTCTATGTGTTTTTGTCTATTGGCATAAGTTTTAAGAACACCGATCTCTGCAGTTAAAATAGAGTTACAAACACCGCATTTGGCTTTATATTCGTCAGGGCCCGGTTTAAGCCATTTCTTAAACATGTCCAATTCTTCCCAATCGGGACGATATTTCTGAGCCCTATGTTTTGGACGCTCTGATTTTGGTAATTCATTTCTTTGTTGAAGAGTTTTTTTTGGTGTGCTTTGCCTATTTCTAGATGTCTCCGCCATGATTCTAAAGAGAAAAGAAATTATCAAATAGAGACGGATGTAAATAAACGTACCTTATTTTTCTTTGGAACAAACTTATATATAAATACCAACCTTATTTCGTAACGAAAACCAAGCGAAGTAAAAACACCAACCACGTTACTAAAAATATCAATACTCAAGGTAATAATACGTATTGTATTATGTTTTACAATAAAAACTCCGAAACAAACATCAAAAACTACTAAACACTGAACTGAACACTGTGATTGTCTACAATTTGTACAAACCTGCAATGTCCTGCAAGGTAAGGTACCGAGAATACGTTAGATTGCGCGGGCTGGGGAAGTACCGTGCTGGTGACAAAGATAAAGAGGACAACACATCGCGTATTACTAAAGAGTGAGTGCGACAGACAGTTCAGTACACTTTTGGATGCGTTCCTAAAAGTGTAAAAATAGTTTATGACTCGTTCAAGTTTGAAATACATAGGTAAGTACTGCTTTTTTATTCTTTATTCTTAAAAATCAACTTACTTACGGTAGTATTTTTCTTAATTGGTTACAAAAATGATGACTTTTGATAAGATCGTATGTTTCGCGTACGATTTTGAATTCATGATCGTACATCACACCAGACACCAAAAAGTCGTATGAATACGATTTAAATCGTACGGTTGGCAACGCTGAGTAAATGACAGTTGGAATTTTAATTTGAGCGTGTTCCAAATATTGTTTTTTTAGTTCAGTTAAAATTAAGGGTTATTCGACTAACTTCTATACATTTCGTGATAAAGAATAGCAAAGCGTAATCAATTTTCTTTCTTATACACTTGGAACAGGCCCCTTTTGACGTTGACGTTTGGTACTATTAGGTATTCTGTGGTTTGGCTAAATTAACGTTTCATTATAACACAGACACAGAGTTATAGGATCTATGTGTCGTGTGCGTGTCTATAGTTGTAAACCAGCAGCGGCTTGTAAGCCGGTAGTTACCGAAACCAGCGGCTAGAAACGAATAACCAGCCGCTTGATACCGGGTAGATACCCGACTTGAGCATCGAAAAAAAAAACTATTTTTATTACATTTTTATTTTTTATGGCGTACACGTAATCGTTCTCAAAAACTACATATATTATAGCAACGAAATTCACACACACATTTAGTGCGTAATTAGTGCCCCCGCTATGCAAAATTTCTTAAGGATTGCTCTTAAAGGAGATATTGAACAAGACTTGTGAATGACATTTCGAGCTGGCGTCTAGATAGACTAAGCACTAATATGGGTACGCTGTATAGATATACAGCGTACCCATATTATGCTTACAGGAGGCGAACTTCTCTTTTTATATGTTGTTTTAGTGCGTGAAATTCTGACTGTCAGTAGAAATATTTTATGTGAATTCGCAGTGGAACTATGTAAAAAAAATATGTAAAGTTCTAGGAACAAATGTGTGGTCATACAGTCGCACTACATGACCACACATTTGTTCACTAAAAGTGACATATCATATTAGATAGAAAGATATCGTAACTTTTTATAAAGTAAGTTATTGGTTTAGTGGATTAGCAGTTCTCAAATTTCTTTTGAATTTAAAAGAAATTCTCTTAAGTCTGCTGGTTTTACTATGATGTCACTCTAGCGATAAAATCTATAAAGTTTTTAATTCCAATATTGTTGAATTGAGTAGAATGAATATGAATGAACATGTAAGACCACGAAAACTACGATAATTAACAAACTTATCTCCTGCTAGATTAGTTTTTGATTTTAATGCCGTATTTCAAAAACAAATTTAAAGGTAGAGAAAACACTTTTGAACTTGTCTGTACTACTAGTAGGAATAGAACTTTACATATTTATTTTACATAGTTCCACTGGAAATTCACATAAATTATTTCTACTGACCAGCTCAAAATGTCATTCACATGTCTTGTTCAATATCTCCGTTCCTTTAAGAGCAATCCTTATGAAGTTTTGCATAGTGGGGGCACTAATTAGGCACTAAATGTTTGTGTTTTCGTTGCTATAATATAAGTAGTTTTCGAGAACGATCACGTGTACGCCAGCTTGATCGTGATAGCAGCGTTCACACTAGAAAAGGTCTTTATTTCTTAAACTAAAGGGGCACTAATTATTTTGTGTTTGCACTAATTACGCACTAAAAGATGGCATAACAAGAAACGTGAAATCGACCATGTGTACGCCAGCTTAACGGACACCTGGAGTCCCGTTCCAATATTAATAAAGTATAAATAAAAATCTGTGTATTGGTTTTTAAAATTAACGCAAAGTATTACACATATAATGTACATAAAAACAATATTTTAGGTTCAGGTTTAAGAGCTTTTTAAGATTATACAATCAAATCGTGTAAATATCTAAAATGTTTCATTTCAACAGAAATTATATTTCTAGTAACTGTGACTGTCTTTTTATTGACACCACAGCCTGACCAAAGAAAACTGTGGCTGTTCTAAAGGCGAGGCTGAGGCATTCTCGCGTTAGAAAAATGAATTCTCACCATGACAAACATGAAGCTGTATAAACTGCTTCATGATGACAAATAGCAAAAAAGAAGTATTCTGAAAAAAATCTTCTTTTTTTTTAAGTGTGCATACTGAACTCTAGATTTACCAAAGATTTTTTTAAATAGCAACAAAAATTACATTTTTGTGACGTCATTATGGCCTGGTTGGGTTAGGTTTGCTTGGAAATTTTTGTAAAAAATCTTGTAATTTAGCTTATTATATGTTGTGCTACTTAATTTAGAATAGTAATATAAATACCTCATAGAGTAGCAGTAATCCTGGTGCCAAGAATTGCTTGTTTCAGCGACAATCTCTGGCGAAAATGAATCGCCATGAAGGTGGGTAATGATAATCAAAATTTGTTCGATGCTTTTGTCATCGTAAATTTATTTGCAATAACAGTAGAAACATTGATGACATTAGTTTATTTTGATGTTGAAATCGTTTGGTACGTATTATTTTGTGATTATTGTATACGCTAATTGTTATTGTAAATTATATTGACATCTTTTCAGGAGTCAGCTGTGATTCTTGTTTGAAAAATAACTTTAGGGGACGACGATACAAATGTTTGATATGCATAGATTACGACTTGTGCGCTTCCTGCTATGAGTCCGGAGCTACGACAAATCAACATACAACAGAGCATCCCATGCAATGTATTCTTTCCAGAAGTGATTTTGGTAAGCATGATTTTCTGAGCCACTAATCTTATTGTCCTGGTTACCTAACTTTCTATTGGAAGCTGCAAGTCAGAAAGGGATCAGAGAGGAGTTTATCTATTAATTTAAAACATATCTTATTTCAATGGTATTGTGAAGTGTTAATTCTTGCATAAGAGATATACTAGGTTTTCATAATCTCTTTAAAATAATAAATGGGTACCTATTATATATAGAATATTGTAGTATTTAATTTTAATAGTAAAGTAAGAACAAAGATTTGTATAAATCATCATAACTTGGTTTTTAACCATATGCAAAATGACTTAGTGTTTATTACTCAAAATAGAAGTTATAATTATATCCTTGATAGATTCAATAGGTTCTAATTGGTTAAATTTTTTTTGTGAATTAATAGAAATAAAGTAATTTATACTGTTATACTTTTAGATTTATACTATGGAGGAGAAGCATTGGCTCTTGAGCAACCTCAAGCATACACTTGCCCATATTGCAACCGTATGGGTTTTACGGACACCTCTCTTATGGAACATGTCACTGCAGAGCATGCTGATACAACCTTAGCTGTAAGTGTAATACATTATGTGTGAGTGTGTGTGCCGTGATAAGCTTGTAAAAAGGTTAACAAATAAATAATAAATAAACCTCTTTGAGATATTCACAGTCTAAAAACTTCTTGACTTTAAAATTAACCTACTTTTACGAATCTACTCACATTTATTTTACACATTGATTTAATTTAGTTTTATCCAAATTTTAACTTAACTAGACAAAGTAATGTAATATTCACATAAGGTCATTGTGTTAAAAACAAATTTCTAGCTTCTTATGGCAACAACTATACATGTACTCATTTGTAATTCAAATCCTATTGGAATATGATTTTCTTATAAGAGTTGAAGCGAAATTCTTGTTTACATTGATACTATTACTATTAGAAGTGATTGTAAGAGTTTCAAAACAAAGTAAATTTTTATTCAAAACCAATGAAATATTGCTAAATATAATTTTAAATCTGTCTATCCCAGCAATGGGATGAAATAGGCTAAATAAATTAATAGGTATCACATTTCCTTTGTTGTTATTGCTGTGTTTTAGGACAGTTTGTCTAAAGTTGAATAAACATAATAATGAAAAAAATAAATGATAATGCTGTGAATTCGGGGGAAAATGGGATAAGTTGCTTTTAAAAATCTATCTACCCCTAAACGGCTGGACAACATCAAAAAGTGGACTGGACTTAGTTATCGCCAGTTGAAACAAGCTTTATGAGATCACAGAAAATTTTGTATACTAATCTCCAAACTTCAGCATGAAGATGGCACTAGATGATGATGATTATGATGATTGACCCTTTTTTTTGGCCCCACATCATGTTCTAATTATTTATGCAAGGTTACAAAGACAAATAAATATATAAATAAAAGGTTGGTCATCGAATGGGTGACCAAAAATGTATCATCTCGAGCTCCTCCGTGCTTCGGAAGGCACATAAAGCCGTTGGTCCCGGCTGCATTAGCAGTCGTTAACAGCCACTGCACCGTACTGGGCCCGCATGATGGTTTATGGCCCGTTCTTCCTATCCATCCATAGGGAAGGCTTGTGCCCCAGCAGTGGGACAAAAAATTTGCTGATGATGATGATGATAATATGTTCTGTCATTATTCTCATATATTTGATTGCAGGTGGTTTGCCCAGTTTGTGCATCAATGCCAGGTGGAGAACCCAATTTTGTCACAGATGACTTTGCTGGACATCTTACACTCGAACACAGGACTGGACCTAGAGATCTCATCTCGTTTCTGATATCCTTTTCACAAAGTATAAATAATAATCTTAATAAAATTATGGCTTTTTATTAAGCCACCTTCAATGTTTATAATCTTCACCAATATTATTAACAAGTTAAATTTTAAGAAGTGTGTAGTGTAATCTTCAAAGCCACCTAAACACCTCTACAAATTCTTTCTCTAATTGAAACTTTCTATTAGTGATTAGCTGCAGGAGCCAGGATAGAGTTGCAAGCATATTTAACTGTGGCAACTTGATTTTAGAATTTTCCAAGTTAACCAAATTAATATATCTCGAGATCCTTCATGTTTCAACAAAGGCATGTTAAGCAGTTGGAACCGTTTGTTGTTGTGAGATTGCAGTAATTTAAACGTGATTTAGCCAGCATGGTAGATTATATTTCACATTTTATTTCAAAAAATATTGTTAATGTGCTATCAATACATTAATAACAGGCCTTTTATACCCACCTAGAAAGCTAATATGCTTATGTTAAGTATGAGATCACGTCAATAGTTTAATGGAGCTATCTTAAACTTAAACCACAATATCACGATTCAACCGGAGCTAACTGTTCAGCTTCAAATTATTCTTCATGTTGTAAGGCTTGAGCCAAACTGTTGGACGTTTATAGATGATGATGATTATGATTTTGCCTCCTTAACTCCATTGCACGACGAGCCAAGCGGCATCAGGCACGGTGGAGTCCGCCGCATGCCGCAGTCGGGTCGCGGCGTCAGTCGCGCGAGGCGCACAAATATGCAGTTTAGGTATGTTACTACTTTTAGTCTAATTTTTTTTTTAACTTAATAAACACCAACAAACTGGTTCTTAAATACATAAGACAATGTAGCACGCCTCAAAAGATGGCAAATACTTAACCTAGACCAGAAAAACTAACCAGGAATTGCACCCAAAGCCCCTAAACCTGGACCACATCTGATAAAGGCTAAGCAGCCGATAGCAGATAAGGAATGGATAAAAAAAAATTTTTTTTTTACCATTCATTATCCATAAAGCTCTAAACACGTTTGAAGAAAAGGCAACATCTTTACATAGTGTAGTATGACGTGATTGGCTCCATAAAAGTAAAAATATTGATCTGCCAATAATATTTACCAATGGCTTGGACCAGTTCCAAGTATAGGCCAAAACAATATTTTAAGTTGGGTGTAACGAAAAGTTCCCCTTTTTAAAATAAAGTTAGGTGTGATATTAGAGTTATCCATTAAAAAATATTCACCCCTACATTCAATCTTTTTTCTTCTAGCTTAGCTTTGGGAAAGCCCTATGTTATATCCTTAAAATAGCTGGAATAATAGAGGTTATTACAAGCCAACATTTGCTCACAGCACTGGCGGTGGCATCTCATCGCTGTCGCCGTCATCGCGCGACGCCGTCGTCGACCCGATCGCCGAACTATTGTCGCAGCTGTCTGGAGTCAGACGTGGCGCTGGCCAGCCCGGCACGCCCAGCCAGCTGCAGCAGCTGCAGATACAGCTGCAGCTCGAGCGGCAGCAGGCCACGGTACAACCACTACACATTACTGCACGCCCGTGATCCCTTAGCAAAGTGTCTGTCCCAGCTGTTTATGAGACGCGGCGCCTCCAGCCGGCACGCCCAGCCAGCTGCAGCTGCAGCTCGAGCGGCAGCAGGCCACGGTACAACCACTACACATTACTGCACGCCCGTGATCTCTTAGCAAAGCGTCTGTCCCAGCTGTTTATGAGACGCGGCGCCTCCAGCCGGCACGCCCAGCCAGCTGCAGCTGCAGCTCGAGCGGCAGCAGGCCACGGTACAACCACTACACATTACTGCACGCCCGTGATCTCTTAGCAAAGCGTCTGTCCCAGCTGTTTATGAGACGCGGCGCCTCCAGCCGGCACGCCCAGCCAGATACAGCTGCAGCTCGAGCGACAGCAGGCCACGGTACAACCACTACACATTACTGCACGCCCGTGATCTCTTAGCAAAGCGTCTGTCCCAGCTGTTTATGAGACGCGGCGCCTCCAGCCGGCACGCCCAGCCAG
>OY720042.1:7462453-7496742 GCA_963082485.1 Eudonia mercurella | reverse complement strand
GCTAAAGTTTAAAAAATGGTTAAAAAGGTCACCCGGCTAGTTTGTAGTGTGAGCAGTTCACCATAAGAAGCACCTACATATTGAAACACTTTGCTTAAAGATAGCCAACTACAATGTAATGGAGATCGCTGGAGATCGTTTTTAATGTGAGTAGCTTCATCTATCTTTAATTTTGACGGTAGCAAATGACAAAGCTCAATTAAAAATGATACGTATTTACCGTCAAACTTATTGCTAAAGATGTGCCACTTACCGTCCGTCTGCCGTAACATAAATGTCAATAGCATCTTTGTGTTCGACAGTTAAGAGATAAGAAAGCCTCTCAGTTGCCGGAAAGTTCTAAAGGGTTTTTTTTATTTTATATAAACATACGGTCTGCCTGATGGTAAGCAGTCGCCAAGCCCATGATGCTTGCAGGACTACCGATGCCATAAATTGACTGTATTTGACGCAAATTACTTCTAGTCTTAGATCCGAAGTAAGGTCGTCCTTCACTGTTGTGTCAACCAGATGAAAATAATATTTTATCTAATGAAATAAGTTATGAACATGATTTGATAAGGCAACCCCCTAAAAAATGTTCATGGTTATAATTAATTAAAATTATAAAAAAAAACATTTTTTTTTGTAATTTCACCGGCGTGCCTACCAAATAAAACAAACTCCAGTGGAAAGCTTATAATAAACACAACATGCAATACCTCAGTAGCTTACTTTTTTCTGGTCCCTATTACCTGGTAGCTGCGTTCAAACAGGTAAGTTGATATTATTAATTGCACTATTCTGTCAACCAATCGAGACCAGTCATAAAATGAAAGCAATTCAATTACAAATAACATAGTAAAAGATTGCTTGAAAAAATTGTTCATAGATACTAGTTGCCTCCGTAGCGTTTAAGTTGAAAAATCGGAGCGAGCAAAAGTATTAGACAGAGGGACATTGCGCGTACTCTCAAAAAAATCAATAATAAAAAAAAAACAAAAATATTTATTTACGTTCAAATATCATTTTACAACAGCAGGGGGCCAGTCTCCCTTTGAGCATAATAATACTTGTTTCAGAAGGCTCTGCTCTTCATATAACATAATTTGTGATATTTGACTGTGAATTTATCTTAAATAAATGTGTTAAACTTTACAAATATAAATTTAACTAGTTTAACTATACCCTGCTATAGAAAAGGACACAGTACTACAGCTGGGTGCCAAGTGCGAGTTTGATTCGCCATTCGATTACGAGAATTTGTATCGCAAAATTTTAACTCTAACTACTTTTACTAATTACTGATTGCGTCAGCGCTGGTTGCAGGCACGTCGCACACTCCGATACTGCATACAGGTGTTCGTAAATTAGAGAGATGACTGATCATATTCTTCGTAGAAGAGACAAATTAAAAGAAGCAGTTTTCTCGTATGTCGCCAGGAGGCGCTGCTTCAATGCCATACTAATTTTCCTTTTCGTAAACGTACTCGAATGAATACGGATAGTAAACAAAACTCACACTAGTCACCATGTGCGCACAGGGAGCCCGCCCGTAAACTGTAAGAGAGCGCGCATGTTTTATACACATAGTAAAGAGAAGGATAAATGAATTTACTATATAACCAAGCCACTCAAGCGTCAATGCCGCGGTACCTCATCCGTTAAAAACATTTGTCAAAAGAAAATTATACGAGCTAGATCAAAATTAAAAATTCCATTGTGTAGCCTAATAGCCAAATATACATAATATAATTATTTAAAAGTATTATGCTTTAAACCCAGATCTATATACCTACTCAAAATTAATGGAGAACTTAAGACATTAGGCATTTTTCTTCCTTTTTCGACATTATTGATTTTTTGTAAAAAATACTATGCAATCTGTAACAGTTATCCATGGTGAAAAAACTAGACTATATTTCCATGTAAACCATACCAAAATGTTTGTATTTGATGCAACAGAATTATTTTTAATAGGTTAAGCAAAACAGGTCTTACTTACGAACACAGACCAAATATCTAGATAGACGACGCATGTGTCATCATGACTTATTATTATTATTCCTTTATTTATTTTTTCTCATATAAATTTACATTTTTAAATATTTTCTAAAAACAAAATACGTAAAACATTACAGAATATTAAAAAAAATTGCTACCGGTGGCTAGGGCTCCAAAGACAGGAACCTCCTCACAATGCGTACCGTATCGAGGAGAACTGCCTTCTGAATCAGGGGGTCGACCGCCTAACTCTCTCGCTTTCGATCCCTTTGAAGGCGAGGCGAGGAGGAAGCGTCATCTTGTCATTTCGAAAGCAATATCGAAAGCTATAGGCTATAGCTTTCGATATTATATTAGAAAGTGAGGCGAGTGCCTCGCTTTCAAAGCGATTGAAAGCGAGAGTGTTAGGCGGTTGGGGGGCTGGCCCTTGATCCAGCCGCCTAACGAGAGCCTCATTAGATGTTGATCGAGGCTCTTGGCCATCAGGCCGTTGGCTGTAAGAACAATCGGTACGATGACAGCCGAATCCACACTCCACATGTCGACAACCTCGTGTGCTAAATCGAGATATTTGATTTGTTTCTTGCCTTGCCATACCTCCCTGCGGTCATTGGCACTAAGAACTACGGGTTTGTGCCAGTTCTCTTTAGCCAAGGACAGCGGGGTGAGTCCCTTATCCACTGCTACCACATCTCTGTGCATACCCACATCAGCTTTTAGGAAATATTCCCTGAGACCGCACACCTCACGGTTTGGAGGGTCTTAGCATTTAAAAAACCTCGACCCCCGCACTTCCGCGGGATGTACAGCCTCATTACCGACGATCGTGGGTGATGCATCCGATTTGCGGTCAGCAATGTACGGACTTGCCTATCCAGGGCATCCAGTTCTGTCTGAGTCCCCTTGAGTATGCCAAAGGAGTACATCAGGACCGGCATGACCCAACCGTTGAAGGCGCGCACTTAATTGCCGCCTAATTGTGAGCATGTGAGCGCCTTTTTCAGGCGACCAAAGAAACGCTCCTGCAACGATTGCTTCATGTCAGCCACACTTATTCCTAGCCCCTCTGACATACCCAGGTACTTATAGGTACCCCTCAGATTCTACAATCCCTCCTCGCTTTACATGCATGACTGCACATTTGTCCACCAAATTCCATCCTGATGGAATTACTAAAAGTTTCAGTTACCTTCAGTAACTTCATCAGTCGCAATCTGCTGGGGGCAAACAGTTTCAGGTCATCCATATAAAGTAGGTAGGATATTACTTGACCTCCTCTTCGCAACGAATAGCCAAGACCCGAGCCCTCCAGCAGTGTGCTGAGAGGGTTCAGGGCTAAACAAAACCATAATGGACTCTCAAATTATCGCCCTGAAATATCCCCCGCTCAATCCTTATAGGATCGTCGTTTTCTTGAATTTGTCGACATCCAGGATAGCGAAGGACTGTCTTCCATTGCCCCAAACACGACATCAGGAAGGTGCGCAGAGTTGCATTTATTTTGTACAACTCCAGCACATCCTCATGATCCATGTATGTGGCACCGAGTCATGGGCCTTCTTATAATCTATCCAACATGTCGGCAGATCCTTTCGGGAACGGCGAACCCTTTGGCATATGGCCATGTCAATAAGGAGCAGCTCCTTAGTACCGCGGAATCCATTCCTACATCCATTTTGAGAGGTTTTTTTTTTATTGTGGCACGCCAAAATGGCCTCACCCTGCCTGATGAAAAGCAGCCAGTGAAGCCCAAGAAGTGAAAGCGTTCATCACAGCGCAACCACGATATGCCGAACGCTCACACTATGGCGGCCTGCATAAATGCTTTTCACGCCCCGCTTAAAAAACCCGGGAGAGAAAGAGGAGGGAAACACGTGTGCGGGAAGCGCATTCCACATTCGGGCAGTTCGGCAAAGGAATCGTTCCTTTCAAACTGTTCAAACTTCTCAGACCTGCACGCGTCGATCTGGAAAGGAATGGAGAGGGAGGAATGAGGTCGAAGAACCCCTCAGAGCATTCACCGTGGTAAAGGCGGTAGAAAGCACTAAGGGAAGCAATGTCCCTACGTACTAGCTGTAACGCCTCCAGACTGGTCGTAACGTCATCGTTACCGATAATACGGACAGCACGTCTCTGCAACCTGTCAAAAGCTTCGAGCAAATACTTGGCGGATCCGTCCCAAAGATGAGAGCAATACTCCACGCAGGAGCCTGACATAATGGACATAATGGAATTGTTGTCTATGTGGGTAGTAATTTTCGTCGAATACTTTCCGCAGATCTCTAGATTGAGTTGTGCTTTTCTCTGCTACACCGCACTCTAGGAAGGAGGGGCCTTCGAGTGAATCTCCATTGAAGCAGAGCAAAACAAAGCTGTGTGGAAATCAACCAACAGAGTTCCTTAGCGCAGAAAAGACTTTTTATAGGGATTCTTTTAGTTGATTAGCGGTCGTTTTTTAAATATCCGCCTGTTAACGGAGCTTAGTCCTGTAAGATTATGTTTTTATTTAATTTAGTTGTAGCTGTTCCTCTTTATTAAATAAATAAAATTTACAGCTTTGATCTCTTCAGCTCAGCTCAGCTCCGCCATAACTCTACTCTTTGGCTCCGCCTCAATGGAGTCTCGCTCGAGCCTCTGTATTCTGGAGGTCATCGCCAGCCTTTCTAAAGCTTACACGGTGCACCCAATGTGAAAATTTGCCCTAATTAAAAAATAAAGAGTAATAAATCCATGAATAAATTATTCTTTATATTTTGTCACCAAAACTACAAAGACAAGGTTGTATTGATTTGATCCCTTTGTTTATTTTACCAGAAAGAGAAAAAACAACAAAAAATCAATTCTTTTTTCATATTATGTCAATGTGACAGCAGAGACAGCATTTAATGTCAATGTATTAACTACCGCGTCGATAAATATTTTACTAACTACCTTTACCTGTTTACTTACGGAATCTCTGAATAAATTGCAATGGCAGATTCAACGGTTGCTGATGTATCTAAAATGAAGGTAGTTGATTTGCGTAAAGAGCTAAAATCACGAGGTTTGGCCTACGCAGGAGATAAAGCGGAACTTGTGGCGCGGCTTCAAGCAGCTTTGTCTCAAGATGATCACGGTGATATTAATTTAGACTCTGATGAAATAGATTCCGACGGAGTGCTAGAAGATGAAGATGACAAAAGTCAAACTGATATTCTTGACGACACTGCTGTTGATACATTAAACGAAGAACTAGCCCTAGCTGATAACCCATCCCCAACAAAAGATTCAAACGACGTTAAGCAGCACAGAGTTCTTAAACGAAAACTATCAGAAACTGATAAGACTCTGAAGGGTCGCGATAATAAAGATACTGCATCTAGAAAAATAGTATTAAATCGAGCCATTTCAATCACATCCACAGCACTAAAGCCAGTTGAAGACGATTCAGACGAGAAGGCCACAGAAGAAATCAAGTCTACTGAAAGCAACAAGGTTAAAATAACAGCAGAAGTTGACCCTAAAGCTAAGTTAGAAATGAGAGCTAAAAGGTTTGGCTTACCAGTCAAAATGACTGAAGCAGAGAGGAAAGAGGCAAGAAAACAAAGGTTTGGTCAAAACAATGCTGCTGCCAGTATTATCACTGGACCAACTGGTTCCCTATCAGAGAACATTGACAAACTGAAACAGCGAGCAGAGAGGTTTGGTCAATCTGTTTCTAAAATTATGACAGATATTGAAAACAAAGAGAAACTGGAAAAACGCAAGGCTAAATTTGGAACAGTTAAATAAATATATTAACTGATTGTATTGTAAATTTTTTTGCAACTATTGCAAATGTAACATTCTAAGGTTATCTTTCATTAATTTACTGTTAAGTATAATAATAAATTTAATGACTAACTAACAATCTCTTTGCATTTAAAATTTAAGTAATACATAAAATTATCAAACTATGTAGATCTCCCATTCATACAAAGGTTTTGGCATAAATCATAATGCATCAAGTGTACTATGGGTTTATTGCATAGACATGACTTTGTTCTTAGTTGTATTGTAATCAACATTTAAAACAAATACCATGCCTTCCATGCGTTATGTTATTATAAATCATATCATCATCATCATCATCATCATTGCCAGCTCTTATACGTCCCCACTGCTGGGGCATGAGCCTTCCCTATGGATGGATGGATGGATGGATATGGCCATAAACCACCACGCGGGCCCGGTGCAGTGTGGTGGTTGTTAACAACTTAATGCAGCCGGGGCCAACCGCTTTACGTGCCTTCCAAAGCACGGAGGAGCTCTAGATGATAAATTTTTGGTCACCCATCCGATGACCGGCCTTTGCGAAAATTGCTTAACGTCAGCACTCTCAGACCAGGCGAGTTAACCACTGCGCCATCGAGCTCCTCAAATCATATAAATCATAGATCATAGATCATAATCATAGAAATCATATAAAGAAAAAGAAACATGATTGAAATTATTAATTTATTCATCATTAAAGAATGGTAATTCTTGAAAATCATCAAAAGTAACATTTATTTTTGGTGATGAAAAAGATTCATAGTCATTTACATCACAGAAATCTTGAGGTATATTCATTGAATAATGCATGTGTGGCTCTTTGTGTAACTGTGCCCATCTGATAGCAATATCTTTGTGCAACGATTTTCTAAAGGCCATGCAGTGCATATGTTGAAATTTTTCATACTTTATTCTGGAAAAACCAATGGATGCCAAAGTATATCTCCAGCACTTCATGATTTTTGAATTTGCACCCACATGTTTTGAATCAGGTGTATTTATAATAAGCAATGCCCCCGGTTTTAATATATTGTATGCTTTTTCACATGCTTTAATTCTTAGATCAGAATCAGGAATATACTCTAAAAGAAAACAAAATGTAACAACATCAAAGTAACATTCTTGTAATTGTAATACTTTGCTATCTTTCACTTCTGTTGTCAAGCCTAGAGTAACTGATAAAAAGTCACACTGCAATACTGTGTCATTTGCTGGGCATAGATCTACTGCAAACACTTTAAAATATTTAAAGTCTTTGAATGGATTGTAACAGCTTCCTACGTCTATTAATTGAAGAGGGCTAGAAAAGCATTCAATTTTATCTAAAGTTATATTAATTTTGTTAGCTATATTAACATCTTTGTCTCTATATTTTAAATATGATCTATTTATGAAGTAGTCACAACAGAAATCTACGGTCCATTTAATCCGCGACGTCGTAGCACAACTCGCTTCCCAATGATTAGTAGCCAATTTTTCCATGTATTTTGCATACGTAGTTAGGACATCCTTATTTTTACAGTGTTCCTGCCATGCTAAGGTAGCTCCATTCTTTAAAGTAGACTTTCTTAAAGTAGAATGCACATCTTTTATAAAACCTGCAAGCGATTTATGTTCCTCGGTAGCCATGTAGTTAATTATGAAGTCGAGCTAAGTGGTGGTTGAACTAAATAAAATTCGAAATCGAATAGTTTTCTCTCCTACCGGATTTTATAAACTTTGAAGTGTTTTAAAAAGTAAAGTTCGTGCACCAGTCTAGTAAGTGGTAACTTTATAGTATTTTATTTTGTCGAATCTAAATTATTTTCGTTTCGACAAAGTATGAATATTTGTTTATAATAGATGGTCTCTCTCTCTCTCTCTACCTAGTCTGTTTTTTTTAAATTTTTTTTTCCTTTAATTGATGGCTTTGTGCGATTAGCACATTTAGCCAGTGTCAAAGTAATTTTTCTTACAAGTAATACTTATATAAACAAAATTTCTTTCCTGTATGATGATGATGAATGATAATGAACCCCTCGAGTATTTCAGTAAAGATGTGGGGCTTTACTAAGTCCTAGGGCGGACTTCTTGAGAGAATTTTAAAAGTGACGTTGCACTGTTTTGTTTCATTTGCTAATACTCACGAACTTAATAATCCACCATTATTTCACATTAATATTCAATATAACACAAATTTTAGAAAATAAAACTAAACTGCAGACAGATATGACTCTTCACCTTCCCGCCAAGAAGTCCTTTCCTTGTTTTTTTATTTTTTTATTTTTCTATAGTTGGCTTTGTGCGATTAGCACATTTAGCCAGTGTCAAAGTAATTTTTCTTACAAGTAATCTTAGAATAATAACGCCCAAGTAATACATAAATAAACAATATTTCTCTTTCCTGTGTGATGATGATGAATGATACTAATAGAAATGAGAAGTGAGAAATGATATACCCCACAACCTTGCCACAACCCCTCGAGTGTCTCAGTAAAGATGTGGGGCTTTACTAAGTCCTCTGGCGGAATTCTTGAGATAATTTGA
Source organism: Eudonia mercurella (assembly GCA_963082485.1). Taxonomy (NCBI): domain Eukaryota; kingdom Metazoa; phylum Arthropoda; class Insecta; order Lepidoptera; family Crambidae; genus Eudonia; species Eudonia mercurella. Next base: position 7,488,441 of record OY720042.1, on the reverse strand, counting down.
AAAATGAAAATATTATTATTGTGTTATTTTATTATATAATGTTTTATAATTTATTAACAACAGTAAAATAATTTTTTCGATATCTTAAAAAATTACGAAGTTATCAGCTTCCCTTTTATAATTACCTAACCTACTACTCGCGCTTTCTTAGCTCGTGACGTCATCCGACACAAACACAAACGTTCCGAGCTGTGAACGCGCAGTGTACCACTGCCGCTTGTTTGCATCGCATTGTTTACGTTTTGTTTTTGTTTTTATGAATAGTGAAGGATTTTGAACATTATGAGTGAAAATAACGCCTCGATGGCCGGGTGGCAGAGCGCTCGGCCCGATACTCGAAGGTCCCGGGTTCAATTCTCAGGTCGGGCAAAATTTATTTTTGATTTTTCGATGCATAGCCCGGGTTTGTGATCACCAACCCGCATGCATTTATTATCCTATTTCGATAAAAACGATAAATACAACTGCAAAATTACTACAAAATGCGATGCACGGGCCGGCCGTCCGAACTCAGTACTGCGCGAGCGCTCCTCAGTGTTGGATTTGTGTCGAATTTCTTCGCGCCAATATCGATCGAGCGTCATCGTCAGTGTATATATAACTTGACAGACATATACGTTGGTATATTAACTTTATGATACAGACACAATCAAAGAGAATTTAACACTACGGACACAATAGAATTTTAATTGTTTATGATACTGATCAGTGGTCGTGGCAGATTTGAGTGAAACCGCTAAACGTGCGGAACGGAAAAATAATGTGTTTTACTTAGAAGCCCGCTGCTATATTTATTGCTCGTTATGTGATTAGTGAGCCAGCCAATTTATCAGGTAAGTTTTCAACATAAATTGTTTATAATTCTTTATGTCATCATTTTATTATTACCCACATGTACTCAAAAGTGAAAATGCCGAATTGTGTTGTGAAAGGGTGTAAGCAACTATTACCTAATCAGTGGTGTAAGAATCAATCTTCAAAAGATAAAAAGCGGGGTGGAATCATATTTCACACGTAAGTAATTTGGAAACCAATATTTTTCAATAAATCAAAATAAAATTTAGACGTTATTGCTTGAAACACAAGTGTTGCCATTATGAAGTGTTTTTGTTTACCCTATTATTGGGTACTGTGACGTCTGTGACACGAAACGTAACGTTACTTGTTTCTTGTAATGCTTATCAGTAAATTTTTACCGACTTTAAAAAATGAGGAGGTAGTTACTCAATTCGACTGTATTTTTAAATGTTTATGAATACGCGACGCGATATCTTCGCTGTTGGTGAACTGATTAAGTATATGTTTTTTTGACGTGACAACGTCTTATAATTCGATAGAGCCGGCTGCACAAACGAAAAAGTTCGGCGTTACCTCGCTCTAAGGCGTTCCATGTAAGGCTTGAAGTGCAAGCGAGAGCGCGGAACGAGCGACAAAGAAGCACAATCGGCTGAGTAGAAATTTAGCCGTGCTGCTGTGCAAGCCCGTGTCCGGCATCGCCACCGCGATACTTACCCCCAACACCCCCCGACACCCCCAACACCTCCCGACACCACCAACTCCTCCCGCCTACCTGTTCGACGGGCTGCTGCTGCTGTGCAAGCCCGTGGCCGGCATCGCCACCGCGGTACGTACCCCCAACACCCCCCGACACCCCCAACACCTCCCGACACCCCCAACTCCTCCCGCCTGTTCGACGGGCTGCTGCAGGCTGCTGTGCAAGCCCGTGGCCGGCATCGCCACCGCGGTATGTACCCCCAACACCCCCCGACACCTTCTTAAGACGTTGTCACGTTCAACTATCGTCAGTAAACCGACTTTACAGACAACCAATTTTTTTTTCGTAAAATAAATTATTTATGTTATCAAAATTTGTTTGGTATTATAGCAAATTGAAAAAATAGACAGCATACAAGAAATTAATTAAACATAAAGGTTTTTAATTAAATAATTTGAACAAATAATGACAAGTTTTATTCCTGAAACACTTTTTCCATTTCTTTTCTCTTACCGCCACCACTTTTTACCAACAGCTTACGTCGGAATGGACCACTTTTATTTATATCATATGATAATGTTATTAACTTAAAATAATGTTGCTAATTTTTTACGTTATTTTTGTACTTTTGGGGTAATTGAATTATCATGGCAACACCCGTTTAAACACACACGTTTAAAAAACTGGCCTCACTTTGCTGTTTGCAGAGTTCCGTCTTAACTTTTTATTTGGTCTGAGTTAGGCACTAAATATGTGTGTAAGTTTTGAGATAAGTCGTTTTCGAGAACGGTCATGGGTACGCCAGCTTGATTGTGATGCCAATGTACACTCTAAAAAAAAACTCTTTAGTTTAAGAACAGTACTTTAATTATTTTGTGTTTGCAGTAATTACGCACTAAAAGACGTTTAGTCGCAGAAAATGTCAAAGTCTCAAAATGCCCAAGTCTCAGAATGTCCAAGTCTCAAAATGGCTAAGTCGCAAAATGTCCAAGTTGCAAAATGTCCAAGTCTCAAAAGGTCAAAGTTTCAGAAGCAATTAAATGAAACCTCTTTTACTTTTTTACTGTAAATTTTTTATTATTAATCATGTATGTTCATGTGAAATCATTTAAAGAAACGTAAAAATATGATTTTCTTTAAAAATTGGCATATATTTATATAAATTCTTGCAGTTGTGTGTTTTATTTTTTCTATTGAAGACTATATAGGACATAATCTTCACGATACGTATATGAACTTTTTTCAAAATACTTTTTCGCATTTTCATAGTATCAACTGTGGAAATAAGAATGGTTTGAAAAGATAAAAGTTAAATGATAATATACTAGATGGCGCTATTTATTCCTAATTGAATGCTTCGGAATTCATACTGTGTAACCGATACATATATCTACTTATAATTATGTAATAACAAGTAGTTCCTTCCTTATGTATTTACTTTTTAAGTTGAATTGTTTATTAATATGATTTGAATATTTACAATATTACCATAAAACGGAACGTAGGTCGGAAAAGTAAATATTAAAAATAATGAGGGTAGTATTTGATAAAACATGAGAATAATATTTAGCGTTTGACATCTGAATTATTAATGCGTGAAATCGTTACTGTTATATTTCGATCGTGTTTTGTTCTATAATTTAGTATTAATGTTAAGTGCGTATTCTTAAATCAAACAATGAGTAAAGAATTTGAGTTAATTGATACTCAAAAAGGTAAATGTAAGTTGATTCGTAATGGGTTTTTTCATACTAAAAATGTGACCAATAAAAGCGGTAGCACTCAATGGAAATGTGTAAATAGAAAAATTTGCAGTGCTTCTATTACAATTTATAAGAAGAGGGAATTCATATTAAGAGAAATCCAACATTCTTGCAAACCATACAGAGAAAAAATTTATTTAGACCGAATTAAAGAATCTTTAAAAAAAGCGGTGTGTGAAGGTTTGGGTCCTGTACAGAATTTTTTCGAAAAAAAGATTGAAGAAATGGGTGCAAATTAATGCACAGATCTGTTAATGTCAAAGCGGTACGAAGTCCGCCGGGTCCACTAGTATAGTTTAACAAATGTTTGATTTTTATTTTTATTTATTAGTTTTTAATATGTTTATATCAATCTTTCAATAATTGAGCATTTATTGTACAGGGCCTGAAAAAAAAATTTAAACACTAAATTTTTAACATACAATTCGACTGATAATATATGAATACCCCATGCATTGGCGAAAAGATTTTTGGTATGTGAGGATGGCAACGAAGAAAAAATATTGATTTTCACCACTAATATTGCAAAGATGCTTATAAGGCCCGGATTAAATTATTATGCTGATGGAGCGTTCAAAGCTGCTCCTAAACCATTGTGTCAATTATATGTGCTGCATATATACCTATGTTCTACTAAAGAAACGACAACTATAGTGCTCGTAATATACGCTTTGCTACCAAACTAAACGGAACAAACGTATATACGCCTCTTTTCACTATTGAGATAAAAGATAGGTATAAGTATTAAATTCTTTAAGTGATTATGAAAAATCATATTTTTACGTTTCTTTAAATGATTTCACATGAACATACATTAGTTGATTTATAATTAAAATAGTTATAACAGGATCACACAGTAACGATATAAATATAGGCCATTTATATTTAAAAGTCATAGTTTACGCGTCTTTATATGATTTTACATGAGTATTCATAATTATATTTGCTGATTAATAATATAAACTGTTACAGTAAAAGAGTTTTCATTTAATTGCTTTTGAAACTTTGACCTTTTGAGACTTGGACATTTTGCAACTTGGACATTTTGCAACTTGGACATTTTGAAACTTGAACATTTTGAGACTGACATTTTATTACCACTTGACATTTTGCAAATTGAACATTCTGCGACTAAACGCTAAAAGAGGGCATAGCAACAAACGTGAAATCGATCATGTGTATGCCACCTTAACTACTTCTCCACTGAAACTCGAGAATATTATTCTTCATTAATCTGTATATACTGAAGAACGTATGGGCTAGATCTTTTTGCTTGTTCTTTATGAAACGGAAAAAATTAAGAAAACTTAAATTACAAATGAATGTCATTGTCAATTGTCACACATGTTCGGCGTCTCGTCTATTGTTTGTTTTCGATAATTTAATAATGCATGAAAACATTTAAAGACAAAACGTAATGTAGGTTAAGCGATAGATTAATATTCAAAATGAATACTCTATATAATTCCTCTACAGTTTTCGATTCGGATCATATAATTGATCAGTTGATCGGTGAATACGATGAAACCTCTATGCCATTTCCAGACATAGAATGCGAACCTCATCTTCTCATATCGAAAGTAAGCGATTTTCTTTATAATCCTACAAAAATATATTATATGCTTTGCCGTAATGGGTGATAACAACCTGTGGTTGTGTCTTTATGCATAACCAACAGACACATTAATTTACACAGACAAGTAATTGCGATAATATTTATTTATTTTACCTATTTTCTTGTAAGGTGCGAAAACATTACATGGAACATATAATTAAACTACTTTCAATCAACTATGAGAACAATCATAAGCTTCTCAATAAGAATATTTATCTACCAAGTGCCATTTGGAGATGTGCTAAGGTCATGGAAATGAAAGCAGCGCAGACTTGTATGGTAGTACAACTATACCGAAAAAATATTGGAGCTGTGGTAAGTACTGTTATTGATGGAGTTGCACATTGCTGATATGAATAGTCCCTTTATTTAGTTGTTAAAATATTTTGTCTATGTGCATAAATTTATTTACTTAAGTTCACTAGAACTTCTGCAATGCTCTTCTTGTTAAAATGTAAGGAAGACTTCGATCCTTCTCAAAATGCAAATCCTTATTCTTATCCTTAAGTACTTGTTCATTTTAGAAGGTAATATTGTTTGTCTCATAAAGGCTTTAAATCTACCTGTGTAGATAATATTTTTTCTAATACTTGTTTTATTGAGAAGTCAATAATAAACTTTATAAATTCTGATCACAATGGTCAGATAGTTAGATTCGAGCACCAATGTTAACGTCCTTTAAAGAACATTTTATACAGACCAGTGACCACTAATAAATGTTAATGATAAAGTGTCACTTTTACTATTTAACAATGATAATGCGAACATCTTATAATTATGACAATCTATTTGAAGTAAGCAAAAATTGGTTTAACAACAAGTTTATGCAAAAGCTTATCAAAGTAGATAAGCTTAAAACTAAATTTAGTGATTGGGCCACAGCTAGCATTTATAAAAGTAGAAATAGATTGTATCAATTATGTAATGTAAAAGCTAATTTGAATGTCCCGGGTATAATTTAATATGGTAAACAATATTCAAAAATGTTCAAAAAATTTGCTTATGATGATGATTTTTTTTGAACATGATCATCATCATCATCATCAGAAAAAGTTTGTTCTATAGCAAAGGCCAAAAATTGTGAATTCAAAGAATAAAATAAAAGCCACTTAGAAAGACATTAATAAGAGCTTGTCTGCGTGAATACCAAACACAATAGAATTTTAATTGTTATCAGCCGTTGGCCGGTCGCTCAACACACAAGGACATAAAGAAACTTGTAAAATAAGATCTCATGATCGTCCATTTGATCTCAAAATCGGAGATGTTTACATCAATGGTAATATTGAAGAAGCAGGCACATTTAAATAATTTTTTTCAAATATTCCCCTCATTACCTCAAATAAATTAATTTCTTGTAAACACCTTGCCAAGTCTCTCCTTGTATCAAGTGTAATATTGATCCAGATATAATTATAAAAGCTTTTACAGAAAGATATAACAAAAAAACTAAAGATCTTTGGGGTATATCCACTGATATATTAAAATTAATAATACCTTTTATTGCATCTCATTTAGCTATAACATTCAAGAAACACGTTGATAATGGTTTATTTCCAAATTTTATGAAATACAGTTAAATTATTCTGTTATTTAAAATAGGCCATAAAAGTGATCTGTCTTAAAAAACTAATGTTTTTTGTTAGATTACAGAGTTAAAGAAAGATACAGAAAAAGGGAAACTTAACAAAAAATTGTATGACTGTCTCAGAAAACCACCTGAGAACGATAAAAAGCTTCAAACAAAACTTTCCAATCCAATTCAGTTTCAAGATTGCAATTGTCAGTGTATTTGTAACAAAAGAAAGAGACACCGCAAAACATTAGTATCACCAAAAACCAACCAAAGCGAGAAAACCACTTTTGAAAGCGGATCAGTTATGGATGGTGATATACCAATATATAAAATACCAGTAATTGCAAATTTACAAGTTGATAGTCCTAAAGTAGCTGTGAATAGTTCTGACAAAACTTTTATAATACCTTACAATGAAATGCCAGTTAATGTAAATCAAAACCAATCAATCAACCAAAAGGAACCAAACATATCTCTTAATAATAATTGTCCCAGGCTGTCAGTTGAATCCCACGAATCTGATGAATTAATGCAGCAGTTAGAAAAACTTTTTCAATGTGATTCTCAAGAAGATGATTTGTTTGAAGGCGCTTTATGTAACAACTATGATGCAACTTTACCAGATTCAACAAGCTATAGAGGAATCAATGAAACCCAACCTCAGGATTCTATCATAGAGAACCATCCAGCTCAAATCAATTCACTTGACGAAAGATTGGCATCTTTTCCTGGCTTATTAGTGAATACCAATGACAATAATGCTACTAAGCTAGAAGAAAAAATTGAAAATCAAAGAAGTAACAATAAACATAACAGTAGTAAATGGTTGTGTGAGGAATACTTCCTCAAATCTAAACTATTCGAACTTTTGGATCAAATTGGAGACTGCAACCGGAAAAAGCTTGCTTGGGTATGTATATTTATATGGAAGAAAAAAAAAATTGTAGTCCATTTACTTCGCAATGTGTCCTAGGGCAGATTAAAATAATATATAAACAGGTTCATACTCATTGAGATTATTTTTCAAGGTGATTTCTTATTCTCCAAAACTATTTAGATTTAATTAGTAATTTTGAGAATGTGTTTTTTTATAACTTGGTATGGTGAAGTATTTTAATTTTTTGACACTGGTATGCCTTTTCTTTGTAATATTTAAGTTACAGACTGTTGAATGTGTACTATGTATATGATAAGTGTGACATCTTTCCACATAGTCTAAGATCCGAAGTAAGGTTGTCCTTCACTTTTGTGTCAACCAGATGAAAATAATATTTTATCAAATGAAATAAGTTTCTGAACATAATTTGATAAGGCAACCCCCTAAAAATGTTCATTTTATTTTATTTATTTATTTATTAAAGCTTTAATTATTCCAAACTAAATATATCATATACATGCTCACTAACAGTAATAACTTAAATCTAGAACCATAATTTGTTAAAAACTAAAGTTTGGCCTCCTCCATCTCCTTCCATTTTTTTTCTATTTTTAGCAGAAGTCATCCATTTTCTGCCAGCCACTGAGATGATGTCGTCCACCCATCGTTTTCTGGATTTGCCTACATTTCTTTTTCCCAGTGGACCTGCCCATGTTGTAGTTTGAACAATCCACCTTTTGTCAGTGCATCTAGCTATATGTCCTGCCCATTGCCATTTCATTTTTAATGCATATTATCATTCAGTCATCAGTCAGTTTCGTTTTGTGTCTTATATCTTCATTTTTAGTTTTTTGGATCTTTTTAAATCTAAGGATACTTCTCTCCATGGCGTGTTGTGTTATGAGTAATCTGTTTTTCACTTCATCATCAGCTCATTTTATGTCCCCACTGCTGGGGCACGAGCCTTCTCTATGGATGGATAGGGAGAACGGGCCATAAACCACCACGCGGGCCCAGTGCGGATTGGTGGTTGTTAACGACTGCTAATGCAGCCGGGACCAACGGCTTTACGTGCCTTCCGAAGCACGGAGGAGCTCGAGATGATAAATTTTTGGTCACCCATCCGATGACCGGCCTTTGCGAAAGTTGCTTAACCTCAGCTCTCGCAGACCGGGCGCGTTAACCACTGCGCCATCGAGCTCCTCGTTTTTCACTTGATTGGTATATACCCAGGTTTGTCATGCATAGGTGAGGCATGGTAAAATGCATGTTTCCATGACTGTTCTTTTTAGTTCCATATTATAATTTCCTTTTAATATGTCTTTTCGTGCTCAGAAGTTTTTCCATGAGTTTGAAATTCTTCTTTCCACTTACTCTTCATTGCTAGTTGGGTTGAAAGAAATCTGTTTCCCTAAGTATATATATAGTCTTTTGGGTTCCTTCTATTTGGATTGGTTTTTGTTGACTATTTGACATTATTGTTGTTTTTTCATAGTTCATGTGCAGACCTATATTTTTGCTTACTTTGTTAAGTTCTTGCATCATCTGTTCAAGTTCTAGGGATGATTTAGCAAAGAAAGCTATGTCATCTGCGAACCTAAGGTGGCTCAGGTGTTTTCCATTTAACCAGATGCCTTTGTTTTTCCAATTCAGTCCTTGGAATATCTCTTCTAGTACAGCTATAAATAATTTGGGAGACAGGGGGTCCCCTTGTCTTACTACTCTATTTATTGGTATATCTTCTCCTGCTTTTTCCAATTTTACTTTGCTAGTGCTCTTAGAATATATATTTTTGATTCCCAATAGCTATTCTATTGCTTGTATGATGTCTATTGTGGAAAAACCCGTTCGGAAGCCTGCCTGTTCTAATGGTTGCCTCTCTTCTATTTTTGTTGTTAATCTACCCAGGAGCAGTGATGAGAATAATTTATAAATGTTAGGTAGCGAACTGATAGGTCTATAGGTCTGATTTGCACCATTGGTGGAGACTGTTTCTAGATTGAGTGCCATGTTGAATAATTTTGTTAGTAAGGGAGCTCCCCATTTTAAGACTTCATTGCTGATATTATCTGGCCCAGGACTCTTGTTAAATTTTAATTTCTTGATGTACTCTAAAATCAGGTCGTCTGACATTTTTTCCGTTTCACTTCTAGCCTCATCGCCAGAATTAATGATTTCCGCGCTATTTTTTTCTGGTGGTTTTGCATAAAGTTGTTTATAAAATGTACATACAGTTTAATATATCCTGTCTCGTCTTAGTTTCTTCCTAGGTTCTCTCCTAGGCTTTGTATCCATTTTCTGTGGGTAGTTAGTTCTTTGTTGGCTCTCTTTACACTTCTATAGGATTTAAAGTTCCTCTCAATGATTTCTTTTTTATAGTTTTCGTAGTCTTTTCAAAGTCAAAGTCAAAGTCAAAGTCATCATCAAAGTCAGATATGAAGTTTACTTTATTCAGGATTTCTATATTAGTGATATTTCTTGGTTTGTTGCATCACCTCTTATGAAATCACCTCATTTTTTGTCTTGCCGTCTGGAGAGGTCCAGGTCCATCTCTGACTTTGCTTTTTCTTGAAATAGGTATTGGTTATCGATAGTTTATATTCATTGGCGTATTGTAGTAAAATTTCACCTCTTTGGTTTCTAGTTCCATATCCGTAATGTACTAGTATATGATGTTCATGGTCTGTCGGAAGTCCGAATGCGAAGATCATTGAAGTCGAAAAATGTTCATGGTTATAATTAATTAAAAATATAAAAAATATTCTATTTTGTAATTTCACCGGCGTGTTTACCAAATGAAACAAACTCCAATTGGATAGCTTATAATAAACACAACATGCAATACCTCAGTAGCTTACCTTTTTCTGGTCCCTATTACCTGGGAGCTGCGTTCAAACAGGTATTTATTATTTCTTGTGGGGACGGACGTCGCCAGCCGAACGGACGATCCACCCGCGTTGTCTGCGGACCACTTCATCCTTTTCCCTGTTCTCCCCTTTGAAGGAGTTTAGGTTTATAAATCATAAATCATCCAGCTTTATTATCCAGCTTTCACGGCGGCCCTTCGAATTTTTTGGTATCTTTGGTAAATCTTGCTATCTGCTCCAACTTCGGATTCTTCAGATCCTTTATGTCTAGTGTGTCCGACCCCCAGAGCTCCCATCCCATCAGTGAGCACATAGGGCACTCAGCTAGCAGGTGGAGGCTGGTCTCCTCACTTTCCGTGCAATCCGGGCATATAGGGTCGGTTTTCACTCCTATCACTGTCAGATGTCAGTTCAGTTCAGCCTCATGTTCTCTCTGGAGAGTTCCATCAGTTTGCTAGTCTTATTTTGTCGAAGATATTCGACTGTCTCATGCCAATCGAAGACCTCCATCTTTGGTTGGTTCTGCTGTGATACTGTGGCTTATTACTCCCTTAGTGATATTGTGCGCTATTGGCAACCGGGGTTCCGGTTCCACCAAGTTTTCCTCTGCTCCCTTTTTGGCCAGTTCGTTGGCTGTCGCTGTAGATAGCCATTTTTCCTGTAATTGTGAGGTGTTCGGCTATCTCAACGCATGCCATTATTGCGTATATTTCCGCCTAAAAAACGCTGGCGAATCTTCCTAGCGGTATCGATTTGTTCATCTCCGTCCCGTCTGCGCATTGAATGTGCACGCCGGATCCAGAGAACTTTGTCGATTCCTTTCTGGCGCCGTCTGTATAGCAAGTGGTGCCATCAGTTTCTATGCTCCAGTCTTCTTTTGATCCTATGTGTATTCTATATTTCTTGTCAAAAATCCGTCCGATACGTACGATCCGACCTAATGCGGAATCTTGTCAAAGATTCCGTATTGGAGGATCATTGACAGCCTATCTTCGTAGTTTTTGCTTATACTAACGTGACCCATGTCCATGAAGTTCCCGGTCCATATGCCAGTGCTTCTTAGCTTGAACCATTGCTCAGTAGCTTTTCTCTTTATTTCTAAGTCCAGGGGATTTAGCCCCAGTATGATCTCGAGCGCGGCTGTAGGAGTTGTCCTCATCGCGCCTGTGGTCACTAGGGCCGCTAACCTTTGGACTTTGTCTAATTCTGCTTTGTTTTTCCCTACTGCGGCTCTGTGCCACCATACGATAGCTCCGTGTAGGATCCTTGGCAGGATTATAGCCTTGTATATCCATAGTGCCATCGCTGGTTTCATGCCCCAGGTTCTGCCTATTACACTTTTACACTGCATCATTGCTATCTTGGCCTTTGAGCATGTGTTACATATATGGGTCCTAAAGGTGAGCTTGCTGTCCAATGTCACTCCTAGATACTTGACTTCCTTATCTGTTTCCAGCTCTTGGTTGTCCAGTTTCACTGGTACAGCGCGCCCTATCTTTCTTTTCTTTGTAGTTCAAACAGGTAAATAGATATTAGTAATTGCACTCTTCTGTCAACCAATCGAAACCAGTCATAAGATGAAAGCAATTTAATTACAAATAACGTAGTAAAGGTTGCTTAAGAAAAATTGTTTATAGGTACTAGTTGCAAAGCGTTTAAGTTGAAAAATCGGTATCAATAGTGTTGATTTTTTTTGTAAAAAATACTGTGCAATCTGTAACAGTTATCCATGGTGAAAAAACTAGACTATATTTCCATTAAAACCATACCAAAATGTTTGTATTTGATGCATCAGAACTATTTTTAATAAGTCTTACTTACGAACACAGACCAAATTATCTAGATAGACGACGCATGTGTCATGATTTGTATGAAAATCAAACAACTTAAACTAGTATCTATTGAACAAATTTTCTCAAGCAACCTTATACTACGTTATTTGTAATTAAATTGCTTTCATTTTATGACTGGTCTCGATTGGTTGACAGAAGAGTGCAATTAATATCAAATTACCTGCTTGAACGCAGCTACCAGGTAATAGGGACCAGAAAAAGGTAAGCTACTGAGGTATTGCATGTTGTGTATAATATAAACTTTCCACTGGAGTGTGTTTTATTTGGTAGACACGCCGGTGAAATTACAAAAAAGAATATTTTTTTATAATTTTAATTAATTAAGGCCATGAACATTTTTTAGGGGGTTGCCTTATCAAATCATGTTCAGAAACTTATTTCATTTGATAAAATATTATTTTCATCTGGTTGACACAACAGTGAAGGACGACCTTACTTCGGATCCTTTACTAAATAGTTTAACAATAAACTATTTAGATATTACAAACATGTTAACTGGTCGAGTGGTAAAGAATCCTGAAGGCAATAAGTAATTTTTATGTCTCTTATTGCTTATAATTTTAGATCAAACAAATGTTGAGTGAATTGTTTGGTGAAGATAGTGATGAAGACTGTATCATGTCACCATTGGAGGAAACATCAGAATTTGTTATAAGTTGCAAAGAACGCATAGCACCATGGGTGGTGAAACTGATGACGCCTTATTACATCAAGGGGCGGATACGCGGCAAAGTTATTTTCAAAGCTGTGGCTAAGCATTTAATAAGACTTATTTACCAATGCAGTCGCTATCCACGTAAGTGAATACTACTTATACCTTTCATCAAATAAAAAATAACTACTACATTACAATTTTAAATTATGAACATAGGCGCGCGAGCGGCACGGCAATCGGCCGTTCTCGGCGACTCAACCACAGAATAACTAATAGTACTACCGTTAACGACTCGGCCCGTTGCGGCGGGCGACGTCGACGGGACACCAAGTACCTAGGCCGCCACACACCGCCGCATTAGGACTTTACGACAGCTGAGACACCACCGGACGCCGATTTTAAAAAATTGTGCTGTCAAACGAATGCGGTCCCTGGGATCCCCTTAGGCGCGGGACACACAGAAAAGACGTAAGACGCGGGCAGAAATAAGACTAGGCACGGACGTGACGCTGGGCATCGCGAGAGATGAGGGTTTTTTGAGGGTTGAGGATAAAAAATAATCAATATCGAAATTAGAATCAAAATCGACATTTTGTTTATTTATTATCATCTCATCACGATCTAACTAAATTCGATAGAATTCAAAGCCGTAAAAGATTGAGAAAAAAAACTTATTGTTTTGCTGTGCTGAATTCCACTAATTTAATCTGTGGTAGTGAGTGCGTAACTGTCACTGTCAGTGCGTTGCTTCAATCAAGTCATGTCATGTGTGCATGTGTGCTGCGCAACGGCGATTTGGTACTTTGGGGTCCATATTGGCTCACCTAAAGTTTTTTACCCGAAACTTATTCCTACCGATTTGTAATCCGAATAATCACTCTTCCTAAAGTTTTTATTCATACAAACTGGACTTGTAGTTTTGCCGGAAATCGAGATAAACCATTTTTTACCCTTAACTGAGGTCGGGAAGTGGAGGGGGGGGGGGGCGGCTTCCACTTCCCGACCTCAGATCGCCCGTAAATTATTTTTCCTTTAATTTTTGTTATATTCTCTTCCATTTCCACTGTGATAGACAATTGATTAAAGTTCTAAATGTTGCCCACCAGTTCTATCTATACTACTCAAAACAAAATAAGGGCCACGAGGTATTTTGTCTGTACCATGAAAATAATAAAACCAATATTAATTTTTTTGTCTCCATAACGAAAACTAATGTTGTTTTTACCGTGTAGACCAATAAATTTATTCCAATAATAATGATTAAAAAGTTTATTTGCTTTTGAAAGAAAAAACACATTTAAGCTTAAAAATAAAAACAATGTAAAGTTACTGAAAACAAAAGAAAATACTCCATGCTCATCTTTTAGTAACGGGTATGCCCCCCTCGTTTCGTTACGCACTCCTGAAGCCTGGAGTGCATGCTCTCAATCAAATGCCTGACATTTTCCATTGGAATCTCTTCCCAGGCTCTTTTAACAGCGTTGATGAGTTGCTGTTGGTTGTGGATTTCCTGATCACCGTCTCTAACTCTTCGTTTCAACTGATCCCACATGTGCTCTATTGGATTTAAGTCCGGACTGTTCGCCGGCCACGGCAAGACTTGAATTTGAAACGCTTCCAGTACAAACCGAGTCGCTTGAGCCGTGTGTGCACGAGCATTGTCTTGCATCAAGATGAATCCAGGACCCGCTCGCTGGGCAAATGGGATCACATGTGGTCTGACGACTTCCTCAATATACCGCTGAGCAGTAACAGTACCCTCATTTAAAATAGCGAGCTCAGTTTTGCCGTGTAAGCTTATCCCGCCCCAAATCATTACATTTGGACCACCAAAACGATCGACTTCATGGATGCAGGCTTCTGAAAATCTCTCGCCGCGTCTTCTCCATATTCTAATACGCCGATCGTCGTTAAAAAATTTAACTTTGCATTCGTCTGTGAAGAGCACCATGCCCCATTGGTTTATGTCCCAATCCAAATGTTGACGGGAAAATCTTAAACGATTTGCACGATGATTTCTGGTTAATGGAATACGGACAACTCGCCTTCTTGATGCCTGCTGGTCTTCATGCAATCGATTACGAATAGTTTGGTCACTGACACGAGTACCCGTTGTGAGCCGTAAACGATTTTGCAGCTTGCGGGCCGTCGTTGTGCGATCTCGGCGCGCACTTAATCGAATGTAACGATCCTCTTGAGCTGTTGTAATGCGAACTCTTCTCTTGGAAACGATTCCATAGATTTTGAATAGCTCTTCGAGAAAATCCCAATTGCAAACCCACAGATCGCTGCGAATGACCTTCTTCAATCATTGTAACGGCTCTGGTTGCTGTCAGCGAGTCCATATGACGCCTGTGTGCTTGTGGCATATTGCAAAAGATGTTTCTGACTCGAGATATCAATGAACTCTGATAATTTCTAATAAACCAAGAAGCTAAGGAAAGCAAAACGTCAAAGAAAATGCAATCAAAATTTTCAAAAATAATTTTAAATCAAATTTTATTTAAAATTGTTGCCAGCATTAGATGAATACTACAATATTAAAAAGTTTAGGTATCAAAGAGTTTGTATACTCAATATTTTACTACTTTCAATATGTAAATGTTTAATAATTTACACCAAAATGAAAAAATACCTCGTGGCCCTTATTTTGTTTTGAGTAGTATATATATTGAAGCAAAAACTTTGTACCCGTTTTTACGAAAATTGCGCGGACGGAGGAGTATGAAATTTTGCACCCTTATAGTTTTTATAGAGAAGGTTATCCGAATGTTAATATTTTTTTTTAATTATGAATAAAAAATACATTAAATCAACAAAAACAACATTACACACAATACCATTTTTTACTACTACCATTTTACAGTATTTGACACACGTATTGTTTGTCTTTAATGCGGCCGACATCTGTCAATGCCAATCCAAACTCACATTCTATCTTTTTTAATTTTTCATTGCTTACACAATACAATCCGTGCAACCTTAATAAAATAACGGTCGATTTTCGACCACTGGGCGACCACTAGTTTAAATAAATTGTTATATTTTTTCTGTTACAGATGAGTATGAGGTGAATAGTTTTGTATTAGATTTTCTAGAAAATCATAAAATGATAACATGTGAGGCTGATTTCAAGCAATTTAAAATTGACAACTTGTAAGTGTTTTCAAAAGTTGAAAATATTAATTTGTCTTACTGGTTATATTTCTACTATTTTTGTAAAATTTATGTTTTTTAGTCCTTTCCAAATTACTGTCTAAAGACACTTTTAAAATATATTTTGCAAGATAATATATGTTTAAGATAGATATGTATGTTAATGTGAAATAAATGATTTTTCAATCATATCCAGCCTTTTTATAATAATATATAAGTAGGTGATGATTATTTATATAATAATTTTACGCAAAAATTGTTGCAAACAAATTGCAATTTGAAAAAAGACTTGAAAAAAATCCATGAGCAGGATTCGAACCCGCACCCCATGACATGCTAGGTCAGACAAACTTTTTCAAAATATAAGTAGGTGTATGTATGTATGTAGCTGCTGAATGCGAGCAGCACTAAACCGGTTGTTCTGGAAATCCCTTTGTCCAGCAGTGGACATCTTTTGGCTGAGATGATAATGATGATGATACCTTCATAGAAAGTAGAAACAAAGTAATGAAGCAAATAATAATTTATTAAACATTTACGTTTCTTTAATTCTTTTGGCAATTACTGTTGCGGTATCTAAACTTTTTCTTTTGTCTGTTGTTGTGACCCATGAATTTAAAGTCTTCTGTGTACTCTTGTTCTTCCTTTCTTTCACTAACCTTTTGTTACATTCATCTGATTTGTTTCTAGAATTATTGACAAGTGTTGATACTTGATGCCAAGATAATACATTAACTGGTTTCAATAGAGAAATAGCTTTGTCTGCTGGGACATTGTCAATGTCTAACCATGCCTGAAATAAGGTAAAAGTTTAAGTATCTAGATCATTATTCAATTACCATTTGTTTTTACCACATATTAAAAGTAGTATGAGTATATATTCAAACCTCTATTAGTTCCTCAGTATCTAAAATAGCAGGCATTCGATGGTGCAGCCAGTTAAATGTTCCATTTGATTCCATGGTGATAACTGTATATGAATAAATAATTTTACTTTCATTCTGCCAAACATTATAGAGGCCAGCCATATGTAGTAGATGTATGCCTTTCCATCCATTTTCTTTATTATATGTGTTATTCCATGTATGTGGATCGTCAGTCTGTACATAAAAAAGAATAAAGTTAATATAATAATAATATGAATAGTCTAACCCTTTGTCAGGCAGTAGCAAACTAGAAACTACATTATACTGTAACCCTAATAAGATTCCAATGACAATATACCGTTTGCTCTGTCCGCCTTATGTAATAAATAATAAAACTTTTGCAAAATGTTTCGTTTCGGTGCATGTTTCCTGACTCCTCTCCTCTGATGATCAATTCCTAAAATTCACACTTGATTTGTTCCCCTGACGTCGAGACTCGAGTCCCGCCACGTCGAGTCGCCGCCACGTCTACTTGTTGTTTTGTATGATGTTTATCACTACGATGAAAAATTTCTTACTGATACCTCCCCACGTCGAATGTGACGAAAGGTACAGTCAGTCAGATCAGTTACAAAGGCAAGGAAGGTCAAATGTGTAAATAATGAACAATACTGGACCGAGAACCGAGCCTTGCAGCACGCCACTGAGTACTTCACGCTGGCCAGACAGCTCTTCACCTATTCTTACTTGAAAGGTTATGCTGCAGAAATGCCTCTATTAAGTTGAGAAGTTTGCCTCGTATGCCTACATGTGATAGTTTATGAATAGCCTTTTTATGGGCCTTCTCGTAGTCGAGATAGATGACGTCTGTGGGTTGTCTTGTATTGAATTGTTCGACCCACAATGACAAACATGACAGCAGGTTAGTCCCCGTTGAGCGGCGCGAATTTTTATTGGTGTTACCGTTACCGTGTTGGTGCTCAGGAATAATTCGGTTTTCGGCAAGAAATTCTCTGATACATTTTACTATGATCTTCTCCATTAACTTGCAGGCCACACTAGTTAGACTTTTGAGTCTGTAATTGGCAGGATCGAGCTTTATTCCTTTTTTGAATATTGGGGAGAATTCCAGTGTCATAGGACGTTTGCATAATATGTGCTAGACTTTCAACAAGATTACATCTTTGCAAAACAGCCACTGAAATTCCATCAGGACCGGGTGAAGAATCTGTATTCATCTCATTCAGCGCGTTGTTAATGATGTCGTAAGTAAATATAATGTCAGCTACAGAATCATCAAACAGTAGATTTGGATTTAAGTCAGGCAGTGGATCCAATGGTTCTTCTTGAAAAACACTTGAGAACTGTTCTCATTGTGTTAGGTGAATTTGGTTTAAGCCATGTTTCAGTAATTACAATCAGGGTAGGGTTTTTAGAGTTCACTCTCGCAATAAATAAATCCAGTTTTTAATTTATAGATATACAATCTATAAAAGTTTGTGTAGAATATGGTTATCGTAAACAGTGCCGAAGGTAGTTTGTTCTGTGATACTGGGTTGAATGATCGTCAATAGTTTTTTGGGTAGCTAAATACGGGTCTAACTTTAATTATCCTTGGATGCCTTTGAACGTATTTGATTGTGAGATCATTTTCCCCATTAGCCGTTCGCTGGTCAAGCTCCTCACGTAAGTATTTTAAATACTCTTGTTGCAATGGGGTGAGTGAGTTTCGCCTTGATGGATGATGGTTTCGATAGTATACTTTTGCTGCGTAAGACATTTTAGCAAAATTTTGTCGGCAAGGCTCTCAATATTTTGGTTTTATTATTATCGATGGTAATGCTTGAAGAACATAGGTACATGTTTTTCAGTGCAACGCCACAAAGTACTGCCTTTATTTTTCTTGCCAAAATAGTACTGATATCCATTTCTTAGGAGTAAATAAATCACCTCCTTTTTGATTTTTGTCAATTACAAATTTTTCACTCATTTTTCTAAATTGAATTATACAATACCTGCATCTTCATACAATTTTTTGTGTAAAATAGTTAATTTTTTGTATGTACAGAAAGATAATCATTTAGTTTTTCGTATCTGTTATATTATACATAGAAATATTTAATTGACAATCAAAACCTAGTGGATTACTTTTTAATTAAATGATTACTTTGTAAAAGTGTTTATTTTATTTTAAATACCCAGTACCCATATCTTTTTAATTAATTAACAACTTCCACAAAAAGTGCTCATTCTGCGAAGTGCTCATTCTGCAAAGTGTTCATTCTGCGAAGTGCTCATTTTGAGAAGTGCACCAAATGCGAAATGCGCATTTTTTGTCGAGTGTACATTTTGCGAAGTGCACATTCTGCGTCAGACCCATTTTTATAAGATTAGCAAGCCAGCAAGCATGACAATAAATATGAAATGACATTAAACATGAAATGTCATTCATCATCATTATCAGCTCATTATGTCTCCACTGCTGGGGCACAAGCCTTCCCTATGGATAGATAGGGAGAACGGGCCATAAACCACCATGCAGGCAGGCTCAGTGCCAATTGGTGGTTGTTAACGACTGCTAATGCAGCCAGGACCAACGGCTTTACGTGCCTTTACGAAGCACAGAGGAGTTCGAGATGATACATTTTTGGTCACCCATCCGATGACCAGCCTTTGCGAAGTTACTTAACCTCAGCACTCGCAGACCGGGCGCGTTAACCACTGCGGCATCGAGCTCTTCAATGGCATTAAGAATTGCATAATGTTTTCAAGTGGTCAGTTATCATCGTATTATAAAGAGGATTACAGTTACTTTTCATTGCCAATATAAGTAGGAAGTCATAGCTTAATATATAAGTCAAAGTAGGAAGTACTAGAGTTTATAAAAAGAGGTGGTTTGGAAAAAGTGGGATTTTTAGGAAGTGAATAATTAAGGAGTTAGGAAAAATTCCCCAATAATAGTTTGAGGACAGTGTGTGTGGTTATTAATAAATGAACATTTTCAGGAAGTGACCAATGTAATATGTACACCACAAATAAAGTGTGAATTTTGGTAATTGATCATCAAAGGAGTCAGGTAGTCTTGTGCAGTACGCATACTAAGTACTAATAGGTAACAATACTTGGCACTGTACGAAAAGAAACGTTACCGAACGCAAGCTCTTAATCGGGCATTCGGACACCGTCTCCCGCTACACTCAACTCAAGTGCTTATTTTGTTTGTCCGAATTACTCTGAATGTCCGAGCGAGAACGAACAAGGAACAAACGTACTGTATGTAAGAGAAAGCGAGATAGTTGTTGCCTGCCAATCGCTATCGAATACACACACATTATGCGAGATAGCAAATCAATCGCTTACGCTGGCTGTGCGTTTTATTGATAGAAAATCTTGCTCAGCGGTATTTAGCGCTAGGATTAATGAAATTGTTCAAAAACCGTAAATAATTTTAAAATGATTTCGAAATAAAAGTGGCTACTTTTGGCAAAAAACAGTTTTAAAGCTATTTAGTTGGCTGATAAGATAACAGTGCCATAATAGATAAAAACAGCAGTGAGTCTATAGAGGATAGCGCACTGACCTCTATCTATATTACATTACAGACGACTTTATTTCCGTGTACTGTTAGGTACTATTAGTACTAATAAAGTGTATTAGTACTTTACTCAGACTGTACTAGTATGGTACTAAACCGAAAAGTGTCAGATTAAGCACAAGACTAGAGTCAGGAAATGTGCACCGAAACGAAGTTTTAACTAAAAAAAGTTATAAAGTTATATTGAACAGGTGACTAAAACTGACACAGTAACATACTAAAATCATTATTACCTTGATGTTATCTTCTTGCTGTGCATAGATATAATAAGGTTGCTTGATTTTAGTTGACTTATTTGTTGTTTGCCACTCATAGAACCCTTCAACAACAATGACACATCTTCCTCCACCCTTGAGTATAGGGCTATATAGTTTGGAATTTGTTATATTCTCTATTCGACAATTGTTTGTGCTAATATTATGATTTTTATAATCACCCTGTGGGAAAAATAATACAAATAAGTATTATTTACATTCATAATAGAGAATTTAATATCCAATCTTTATCATGTAGTTGATCCTAATTCATTTGTTTTTATGGCCAGGGCCAGCTTGATCCAAATACATAACTCAACATTACTTACATTATGCCAGGGTGGAATAATACCCCACATCATAGGTTTCAAAACCCGAGAACACTTTGTTGCATTTTTATATTTACTAGCTGAAACTAAAACTGGAGTAACATCTGTGGGGGCAATGTTGTATGATGGTTTATATTCTTTTCCATCATTATGTTCTGGCAGCCAATCTGGTATTGTGTAAGTATTCTCTCCATTTTGTTTAAAGCTACATGCACATTGAATTTGGTTTTTGTCTAAAGACCTAAAAATAAAATTATAGGTTATTGAAACAGTTATCTTAGATTACATTCATGTTAAAGTTGCCTACATAAAAGTTCAAAAAATATTTGTGGGTACTTGTAAAAATATACCTAGGTACTTTTAAAGATTCTTGGGAGGTCCTTTATAGTTTAAAATTATTGATATTTTATTACTTTAAATAACTGCTTAACTATGTAACTTTTGTTTACTAACTTTGCATTTTTAATCTTTTAATAAATAAAATTGCTTGAACAGGAACCATACATGTTGGTTCCTATTCAAGCAATTTTATTTATTTGACATTCATACGAACAATATATAAATAGTAACCATAAATGATTAACTAGGCAAGGAATTAGACAAACATTTATAAAATTTATTAGTACTAGGTATGTAAAATAACTTACAACACACTTCTACCACACATTTTATTGAGAAATAAACAGCAGGATGTTGATCTAGGTAATAATAATTACAGCTAAGTAGAGATAGTAATAAATAACACTAAAATAGTAATGTAGCTGCACATAACTACAAAACACTTAAATATAGTAAGTAGGCGTCAAAGACTACTATGTAGGCGTTCAAAGAGAATTTAACACTACGTTTAAGAGACGGGTCTTTCATAGAGAGAAAACGAACTGTCACTCTGTATGAACGCATACTAAAACTGAATACCAACTACAAAACTGAAATTATTACGTACATGACGTACAGGGTTCCCAACATTATAATCGAAATAGTGATGTAATAGTCGTTGGATTTTTTATCGATAGCTATATTTTAAAAAAACGGGATTCCATTTATCATTTTTCAAACTTTAGTTAGGGACTAATTAATGCCTTACTTACGCCAACGTTAATTCTCGGTTTAAACAAAAGTTATCTGACAGTTATCATTCAAAAAGTTAAACAAATTTTAAACCGAGTTTCACGTTGGCGCAAATGGGGCTAAGAGCAAACTCTGTTATTAAAATCAAAATCTCATTTAATCAAATTCAAAATTCAAAATCATCATTCCGTAAAATAAATTTTAAACATTAGCCGCTGAAGCCCATACAGTAAAATGCCATACGACATGACACTATGAAAATAGCTAAAATAAACTGTTCTAGCAGTTTCAACGTCTGTTAATTGTCTTATTTTTATGATGGCATAAGCAGCAGAACTGAGTTTGCCGGCCAATTTCGATATATGAAGATTCCATTGAAGTTTTGAGTCTTCTTCTTCTTCTTCCAATTGTTTACATCTAGCAAAAATAATAATTATTAGTAGTACTGCATTTACAGTATGTACATATTTACTGTTCGGGTGGCATAGCAGGTAAATTAATAATAAAATATAAAATTATCGATTGTCGATTAAAAAATGTCAAGCACTATTATCAGTTTATTTTCTCAATTTCAAACTTAAATTTTAATAGAAAACTTTTAAACCACGTAATCTTTATTGTAATGGCATAACAAAATGTGAATGCATGTTTACCTTTCTTCATTTAATGGAAATTAGGCCATGAATATTTGCTTTTGACCTTCTGACCAGTCGGCTCGTAAACCACATATTTCACAGATTTTATAATGCATATCAACAGATCACATCACACGTGATGACGAAAACGTACTATTAGCGCGAAATTTCGAGAGAAATTCACGAAATACACAAATTCACACAATAAAACTTAACCAAAAATCGAGCTTTGTTTACAAACAGACAACAAAAATAAATTAATATGACGGCGGCGGCTGGCTGTCAGTCAGAGTGAGTGAGAGTCAAATAGGTGAAAGCAAGACAGCGATAGCCGCCATTATTTCTAGTACGCGTTTCATACATTACTTTGCATCAGTTTTTTACTAGGCAGTTGCGCCAGACTGGTAGGCGTTATTATTCTAAGGTACAGGGTTGCCAGATATGAGCTAACTAAATTTTTTCAACATTTGTGTATACCCTTAAATCCTTAATTGAAATTTACGAAGTCCGATTGCCATAAACAAAAAGTTGAAGTTGAAGTTGATTAGGTACTTACCTTATAGTACGAGAGGGGACCGTAAGATACCCTACGTCACTTGATACTAAGATAAGCGCTATGGCACACGTTCAGAAAAGTGATGCTAAGCTTGGATAAATTAGTCAATGGATATCGATTTGGTCAAAAGTGCAAAAAAAGAGGCTACTTCTTGTGAAAAAAAACGTGACACTTTACATCATTTGATACCGATGTAATACTTACGGCATCAGTTACTAATTCATTTGTAGTGACAGATAAAGCCAGTCTGCCAGTTCCTATCTGGCCGAAAGTACTTGGCAGACGGTCACAAAGATGACAATTCGGGTCCCTATTTTACGTCATCTGATACAAAGGTAAACATAGTGGCAGATGTTAGGTATCAACCCTACGTTTAAGTATAAATTAGTCTGCCAAAGTTATTATGGCCGAAACACCCCCATTATGTCAACCATATTTTGTGACGATTATTAGCAGCGGTGCCAGATTAGGCGAATTATCTCGCCATTTAGGCTACCTTGAGGAGTCAAATGGCGACCAAAAAATCGAATTGGCTACCAGTAGCCATTTAGGCTACCTATAAAAAAAGAACGGACTATTTAGGCTGCTTCAGGATTACCCCAAATTTATTTAATAATTTCTTGTTGATAATTGTATGCTTGAGAAGAACGGTGGACGTGCGTATTACGTTCCTTTACAAGAATAAAGGAACGTAATATGCACGTCCACCGTTCTTTCCATGCATGCTGCTTGCTTTCATATTGCATTTACTATTTGTAGGAGTGAGATAGAGATAGACAAACGCGCATGACAACGAGAAAAATACTAGCCAAGTGCGAGTCGAACTCGCGCACGAAGGGTTCCGTACTTTATGTCGTATTTAAAAAAAACTACTTACTAGATCTCGTTCAAACCAATTTTCGGTGGAAGTTTGCATGGTAATGTACATCATATACATATTTTTTTTAGTTTTATCATTCTCTTATTTTAGAAGTTACAGGGGGGGGACACACATTTTACCACTTTGAAAGTGTCTTCGCGTAAACTATTCAGTTTAGAAAAAAATTATATTAGAAACCTCAATATCATTTTTGAAGACCTATCCATAGATACGCCACACGTATGGGTTTAATGAAAAAAAAATTTGAGTTTCAGTTCTTAGTATGGGGAACCCCCAAAATTTATTGTTTTTTTTTATTTTTGTGTGAAAATCTTAATGCGGTTCACAGAATACATCTACTTATGAAGTTTCAACAGTATAGTTCTTATAGTTTCGGAAAAAAGTGGCATACGGACGGACAGACAGACAGACATGACGAATCCATAAGGGTTCCGTTTTTTGCTATTTGGCTATGGAACCCTAAAAATCTTTCTACTATTTATTCTACTTAAATGATATAGTATCTCTGAGTAGTCTGTGTATACTACTACCCGCTACCCGGACAAATTAAGTGGCACCTCGCTGTGATGCAATTGCCTAGAGCACCGCAATGAGACATAACGAATCCAGTAGGGTTACTCTAATAATCAATTTCCAATCACAAATCGAAAAAATTCAAATGGTACTCTTAAAAGCGATAATAGCGCCACATTGGAATTAAATTGCGTGGAAATTGAGTGAACAAATTATTATCGAGATGGGGCGTTCCAAAATTGCGAAACTTATCCCAATATCGATACTTATTAATCGCATTGGAATTGTAATGAGATTGAGTTTTCGTCAAGAGTAGCCTACCAGGTGTCAATTTAATTCGTCCGGGTAGTAACAATAAAACCGAATGAACTGGCGGGTGGCAACGTGCGGATTTATATAGTGCTTGTTTCATATATGTAAAAAAAATATTTTTCAGACTTACACCAATTATCTAGTCCCAAGAAAAGCTTTCTTAGGAAATTCAATAAATGGTTAACTCACAGACCATATAGCCCTCTGTGGGTTAACTAGACAACGGATTAAAAAAAAAGATAAAAAGTTTGTTATTGTTTATTGTGTGAAGGTTTTGTGTTGTTTGATCTAATCAAAGGTTCTAATGGGTAAACACGGTAAAAATGCGAAACACTATCGCGATGAATAGGAGAAAATTCCTTTACTTGTCAAAAAAATATTAGACGATTTAGGCTACTCGGTAGACAAAATTAGGCGAATTCAGTTAGCTCATATCTGGCAACCCTGTACCTTAGAATAATAACGCCTACTTACTATATTTAAGTGTTTTGTAGTTATGTGCAGCTACATTACTATTTTAGTGTTATTTATTACTATCTCTACTTAGCTGTAATTATTATTACCTAGATCAACATCCTGCTGTTTATCTATACTATATCTATACTATAATATTATAAAGCTGAAGAGTTTGTTTGTTTGTTTGTTTGTTTGAACGCGCTAATCTCAGGAACTACTGGTTCGAATTGAAAAATTCTTTTTGTGTCGAATAGTCCATTTATTGAGGAAGGCTATAGGCTATATTACATCACGCGTGTTGTAAGTTATTTTACTTAGTACTAATAAATTTTATAAATGTTTGTCTAATTCCTTGCCTAGTTAATCATTCATGGTTACTATTTATATATTGTTCGTATGAATGTCAAATAAATAAAATTGCTTGAACAGGAACCATACATGTTGGTTGATGACTCAAACTCAATCTCAATACAATTCCAATGCGATTAATATGTATCGATATTGGGATAAGTTTCGCAATTGTCTCCCCCCCCCTGTAACTTCTAAAATAAGAGAATGATAAAACTAAAAAAAATATTTATATGATGTACATTACCATGCAAACTTCCACCGAAAATTGGTTTGAACGAGATCTAGTAAGTAGTTTTTTTTTAAATACGACATA
>OY720042.1:7435253-7462253 GCA_963082485.1 Eudonia mercurella | reverse complement strand
CCTACAAAAATTCAAATACCTACCGCGTTAATAGCCTACTTCATTTCGTCGCGACGCATCGGCGACCGCTGCGTGCTAAATTGTGCCTAATAATTTATGATGTAACGTGCACAGCACAGAATACTCTTTGTGCACAGCGAACGAGCGCTTGTGAAAGCCCACTGGCTTTTAGATCGCCGGCGATCCACCGCCTCGGTAGGTAACTAACGCGCGCAAGTACATGGAGTGACGGAGGCCTGACGCTACATACGCAGCCGCTGGTATAGGTCGCGCCAAACTTCTAGTCCCCTCTGAAGTTGCTTCGTTGCGCAGCTGTACAGTCAGGCCATACCGCTCGTCCCCGCCTTCGCCCTACTAACACCTATTTTTTACTACTGCGACGCGAATCGCGCCAACTTCAGAGGGGACTAGAAGTATGGCGCGACCTATAATACTTTCTATCTTTGGAACAACTGTCAAATTTCCTCAATAGACTTTGAACTTTATTTTTAAATGATATGGTTGAAAATGTATTCCCCCGACGCGACAACATTTAATCAAAAAATTTCATACATACTTACGTAGGGTTTGCATATTTTCAAGGTAATTGTTTCCTTTTTATAGGGTTTCACGTTTATACCTTTTTGTTCTATTTGTGGATATTTTTTCATATTTTTTTTTAATGATAAAAGGAAAAAATGTCGATCACTGGTGCCACTGCCCTACTATCTTATCTATATCAATTATCTTTTAATGTTAATGGTAAGATTGTTCAATCCAAAGATCTAAAAGAGATCGCTTGTAGCTATAAGACCGCATTTGCTTACACTAGTTTTAAGATTATATGATAATATTTTATATTTCATCTGTATATGAGTAATAAATAAAGTACTATCTATGTCATATCTACTTTTGTTCCTATTATACAGGTTGACTTTTTTATCACCGTCCAAACCTTCTGAGATGACTCCCGTGATACAAACGAACAGCTCTTACTTATGTTCCATACAAAACATCAATATTCATTCGACCAAAATGTATAAAACAGCTGAATTTATTTTCGAGTTAGGGAGTTGGTCCAATAGTAAGAGTTGTTCGTTTGTATCACGGGAGTCATCTCAGGTTTGGACAGTGATAAAAAAGTCAACCGGTATAAAGCTACCCAAACAGGCACTACTTAATTCCGAAATATTGCTATATTGTGTCATTTTCCCAATTACTTTTCACGCAATTTTCATTCATATTTGAGATAAATAGGTAATACATTGCAACACTAAATTATACGAACATTGTGCACATTTGATGAGGTCTTAATTAAGACTTACTTCTGTGTATTGTTACTATATTTTAAATTGTAATAGATAAGTTATCTACATTGTTTTAGACGCGGTAGGAAAGTGTTCAGCTGCCTATGTTGTCGATGGTACATTAATTAGACGAAGCCAAGCTCAGTCATCAGCATTATTCAGAATCAAATTGAACACATTCTTTACCGTGATTATAGTTTTATCATAGTTATTCCAAGATTGCTATTAACCTTCCACAAAATATTGATTTATATATTTTCTTTCAGGTTGCTTGGATGCGCCTTTCAATCTACGTATGGTGTCACTTAGTTGGTCAACTTAGTTTTTAGTTCAGATTATTTTAGTTATTATGTGTGATTGTTAGAAGAAAATCTAATAGGGAAACACTAATGAATTTTAAATTTCCTTAATAAATCATTCCCAATATTTGCACTTACTACAAATTGTACTATGTTATTCATAAGACACCGTAATGGTGGTTAAGTTAACAAATATATTTTATGTATTTTTGGTAAATTGTTTAAATGTCAATGTGAAAATACATAGTGATTTATTATTGTGTAAGCTGACTTTCTTTTGTAATATAATTTAGGTAGTAACTATCTATGCTATAATAAATATTAGTGAAATTGTTAAATCACATTTTATTTCCCCTACATCGACATAATAAATAAATAGGAGAAGGGTTTACATGAAAAAGATCAAAATCAACAAAAAAATATTTGTATCTATTTTTATTTTATTGTTTATTGTCAAAAAATATTATTTTCATTCCAAAACAGTTGTGAAGGACAATACTCGAACAAATGGCGGTTATATATCGTCTAAAACATCTTTTCTTATCTCTCTACTGCCATGATCACTAATCACTATATTTAGCAAATTGCTCTGATACAAACTGAAAGAGCTGATGCAGAATTTAATTCCGCAATTTATAAATTAAGCTTAAAAGCTTAGTTTGCTTTTGATACAGAAAGATCTATTACAGAATTTTATTCTGCAAATTATAAACTAAACTTAAAAGATAGAATTAAAGAAACGTAGATCGCTTTTTATAACTAGTAAAAACACTAAAGAATACTTTAATTAAGAAATATGGCTCATTTCCATTACGTCAAAAAAAATTTACTCAAAAGTTGCATTGAAGAATACAAAAAAAACATTCCCAAATTGACTTAATCTAAAATAAAAAACACATTTCTAAAACCATTGTGCAATTATAACTATTACAGTACTACATGTTTAGTTTCATTTCAACAAAAACTTATTTAAGCATACATTTTATTATAGCGAGAGGTACTAGGTTGTCATTATTAACAGATTTCTATATGAAAAAAGAAAACAAACAGTCACAATAGTCTATTTGATTACATTTTTGTAATGTTGTTCTGTACAGTTGTACACTATGAAAGAACATTTTCATAAAGTAAGTAAGTACATGTCAACCATTACCTAAAATAAGTTTCATAAATCTTTAAATAAATTGAATGCTAATATGAGACATTGAGTGTAAACATCATAATATTATTATTACACCCCTTCAATATTATAGTTGAGCATAGAAACTAGAATATGGACACCAATACCAAACCTTTAACTATAATTATTCACAAAAAATATTAATACATAATAATTGAATTAAATGTTCATTTTTGTCTGTATTTTAAGGCTTTTAATAAATGACTGAACATTGTAAAACTACTTCTGTTTTAACAATTATTCTAATAAACAGTGGCCTCATTCTGAGGGTGACCATAGTTTACATTCTCGACAAACAGTGTAGTGGGTATGGGTACAATGTTTTCGTTTATGGGAAACTGTGGATTAAACATGTAGGTCCAGGGAGTTGGTTTGTTTTCTACAGGTTCTTCAGTATCAACCTCAAGAGTTTTAAGAGCTTCAATGGCATCCTGTTGCCCTTGTACTGCAGCAAGCCGCAGGAGGCGGGTTGCAGTTGTGGTGTCACGTGGAAGACCCCCAAGACCTTTCCCGTAATAAATGCCTAGATTGTACAACGCACCAGGGTGCTCCAAGGCTGCTGCTGATCGATACAACTCCATTGCCTTAAATTAAATTAATCACATCTTAAATTATGTCATTTGTTTCTGTAATAATTATTATGATAGTATCATTAGCACAGAGATTAAATATCACTATCTTGTATTTACATTTATTTTGTGATAAGCAAACTTTACTAGGATATTTTTTCTATCCAGCATTATTATCCTACTCATGGAATGGAATAAAGTTCATAAAAGTTGGGCTAATCTCAGTGCTGTTATAAGCTTCATATTCAACTATTATTTACATACTGTAATGAGGATCAACGAGAATTTTAGTTAAATGTGTAGAATTACAGTCACATCAAAACCAATTATTTCATTGAAAGAATTATTGAAATTGGACCAAAAAAGAGCGATTTTCGTGCTGCATTCTCAAAAACGCACACCAATATACACAATGCACTGATGACGTCATCAGCCACGCTCGCACTCGCTCGGCAGTTGCCGCTTGTCTCCCGCCCGCCACTCTATTTTTGTATGTTTACAACTAATTAACTCAAAAACTACTGAACCGATTTTAAAAATTCTTTCACCATTAGAATGCTACACATTATCCCTAAGTAACATAGGCTATATTTATTACTAGAAAAAAAAAATAGAAATACGATTTGTTTTGTTGTCATAGAAACTGTTCCAAAAGACCCAAAAGGATTTCTAAACTGTCTGAATACAACAATGCTTTTGACATTTTTGCTATGGCGCTGGTATTAGATAAGATGGTGGTAGCTAGGCAGGCGGACTTAACAAGCCCAACCACCAAACAAATCTAGAACGCGCCGCTGGGAATCGAACCCGGGACATTGGGTCTAAGTCCGGAAGCTGAGCCACTAGACCACAGAGGCAGTTAAATGTTTATTATTTGTTTGTTACTCAATCACGCTGAACAGATTTAGATGAAATTTTGTTTCGCACGAGTCCATACGACTTGTGTACTGTGACGTCACCATGAGTAGCCAAGCAGGCGCGCGCGTTTCAAAATAGCCGTTCGGAAAACATTAATAACTTCATCATTTCTTGATGGATTTTAATAATTTTAAGAATAAAATGCTTAGTAGTTGATTGCGCATACGATGTATATAGTAAAAATCAGATTTGCTATTATGTAATTGATCCTCATTACAGAAAGTTCATAGAAAAATTGGTTAGAAAAAGCCCAAGACCAGACAAGATGGTGTGCTTACAAGGAGGCCTACACTCAGCAGTGGGTGACTATAGGCTGAAGAAGAATTACAGAAAGTTTTATTTTAATCTAAAGTAAAATTTAATTGTACTTACCATCTTTTCATCCATGGTAACACCTAAACCCATTTCATAGCATATTCCTAGGTTGTAAAGAGCAGGTGCATAACTGCGGTTTGCTGCAGATCTGAAAATACCAATCTTCTTTAGATAAACCATAACATGTAAAGTACCAAAAATTTAAGAACTTTATAATAATATCACCTTAGTAGTTTCAGACCATCTTGCATTTGTCCATTTTCAATTGCAGCCAACCCTAACTTATTTTCTATGGAGTTGAGTACATCTCCCAGCATGTCATCTGATGAATCGGGGTTAGTGGAGCTGCCACTAGCTGTGTTAGCACTCTCTTTCTTTGCACCATTATGATCATTAGTAACTAAATACACGGTAGGTGTAAAGTTACTGACCAATTTTTCAATTTTAGACACTGAATTTAAGTATGCAGGGTTTTTGTTTACAGAACTGATGTAGTGATGCAAAGAAGGTATTATGTTTGTGGAACATTTTTCATTGTGGAGCCTTGCATAACACTTGTATTTCCACTGGGCTAATTGACTTGCATACCAACCAATTACCAATACTCCACTCTGTAATACATCATATCATTGAATTATATATAAATGCAACTGGAACCAAATTAGCTTAATATTATGTACCTAGTGACATTAGCTTACCCATGTAATGGCACCCATCCAAGTGGAAGTTAGGTGTTCGAAGTTCCATCTCTTGTTGTTGTTCGTGCCATTTTCTGTTCCATTGGGACCCCAGCATTCCCGTACCTTAAACCAGCGACATGGTGGCCCGGACTTTTTGTTCTTTTCTTCATTTATATTTCCAGCATTTACAACACCAGTTGTACCGCGTTTATCAAAATGATTAGCACCTCTTTCCAATGTGTCTCGGAAACGACGAGACACATATTTCCACATTTTTTAAAACTAATATTCACACTCAATTAAAAGAACCAAACTTGAACTTCCATCCTGATTACAAAACAAAACAAACTAGGTATGTATTTATGTAGGTATAGGTAAGTAGAAATACCTACCTATACATACGTTAGAATGGATTTAATTACGTTTATGGATCGTATAAATTCTAATAATAGTCTTCTATCTGTCACCATAGTAGATGTCACTGTCATTAAGCAATTTTTTTTTTTTTTTTATAGTTTGTTCTCTGAGGAACCGGCTAAGGTCATAGACCATGCTGCCATGTCATTAGTTTCTTAATTTCATTAGTATTATAATCCTAAAGATGATGATGAATGATAATAGAAATGATGATGATGAATGATAATGGAAATGAGAAGTGAGAAATGATATACCCCCAACCCCTCGAGTATCTCAGTAAAGATGTGGGGCTTTACTAAGTCCTCAAGCGGACTTCTTGAGAGAATTTGATTAGTGACGTTGCACTGTTTTGTTTCATTTGCCAACACTCATGCACACTCACGAACACTTAACGGTTAATAATCCACCATTATTTCACATTAATATTCGACTTAACACAAATTTTAGAAAATAAAACAAAACCGCAGACATGACTCTTCACTTTCCCGCCAAGAAGTCAATCTGTCATTAAGCAAGCTTAAGGGTAGGGTATGTTCCGATATGCACTGCGAGCACTGTAAGGTGTGACGTCAATTTAGTATACTGCGAAGCTGTTCCTTTATAGTTAGCTTTACTGGGGTTACTGTTTAAAACGGAACGCAGTCCAGTATACTGTCATCCATGTCATCATTTGTCGGTTTACGGAAAGCAAACAAGAGTCGATATCTCAAAAACTGCCCAATACTGGGAAATGTCCAGAGTTGGGCGTAATCAACTACTTTTTTAATCAGATTAATAATCTGATTGAAAGTAATCATGATTACTTTTAATCAGATTAAAGTAGTCGTGATTACTTTTAATCAAGATTAAACATATAATCTTTAATCTTGATTACAGTAATCAGTAATCTAAATTACATGATTATTCTTAACTAAGTTTATATGAATTATGGTTTAGAAATTTGCCATTAATTATCACAATTTGTAGGTATGCATCTAGAAATTGCGTGGTTGGCTTTATTGTACTATAAATTATACCTACTACGTAAGACGCGCGGTAAGGGTGCGGAGGACAGGATATTGTACGATCACCGGCTAGCCAATCGCCGCGTCCGCATTGTCGATAGTCGAAAAGTGCACACGCGCCATTTTGTTCAGTGCGCATCAGTCAAACGAATCGAGCTCAAGGAGACGATACGAGACAACGTAATTCTTTTATCGTACGTGATCGAGTATTTTTTTTAAGTTTGAAAGTATCGAGTACCAGAAAAATTACCATTCAGCAGATTTTTTGCGTAAAATAATTATCCTAAAAGCACAGTGTATGAGACTGATAAAAAAATAAAGTTCTTTTATTTTTTTACGTTCCGACTGTTGGTTTTATTAATCAATCAAATCAATCATAAAAGTAATCAAGATTACGATTACAGATTTATAATCATTAATCACCGATATGATTACATTTTTGATTAATTTCTGTAATCTGTAATCGTGATTGAAGATTACAAATTGTAGTCGTAATCCTTAATCATTAATCTGATTACTTTTTGCCCATCACTGGAAATGTCATAGTATTTTTTATGTCTTGACAAGTTCTTTTAAATAAAATAAAAATTGAGGCGCGACAAGCAAAATTCTTTTTTCATACATTTTCGTATTTTATATGAGCAATTTTTCACAAACTATGGTTTCCGAATTTGCGTTTATTTTTATGTTGAAGTATATTCAAACCCCTTTCTCACCAGTAAGAGCACTGGACAGTGCTCGCAGTCTATATCGGAAATGCACTACTTTTAAGTTTGTTTTTGTATTCATTCGCTAATACCAAAAGTGGCCATTGTTTGTGAATAAATTCGATAGCCCGTTTTGTGAATAAACCACGCAACAAAAAGTAGTGCACAATTATTAAATAAATACTTTATTTCTTAAACTAAAGAGGCACTATTTATTTGGTGTTTGCACTTCGCGCTAAACGTGAAATCGACCATGTGTTCGCTACCTTAACAGACACAAAACTAAACTTTGACTCTGACTAAATATGTTAACAGCACTAAGCTATTAATTAATGAATTAAAAAGACATAACTTGCTTGACTGACATTTCATGTCATGTGATAATTTAAGCAAACGTTAAAATAAATATAATTTACGTAATCTAGAACATAGTCTTTGAACAAGAAGAACTGACTCAGGGGGAGTCAACTTTGTATGGGCGTTTGGCGACATACCTATTGGGGATTGTTCTGTGTTGCTATATACAATGGATTTTTTGAATAGCAGTTTTATATTTATTTTTTTACACTAAAATCAATCAAATAATTCAAATTCAGCTTAGAAAAGGTACGTGGCAGATGGAAATTTTTAGTTGTTGGTTGTAATATTTATATTTTCAATAATAAATACATATTTGCTCCAGTGTAGTAGGATCTTTTTATAGTATAGTAGCAACACTTTGATTTCTTTATAATTTGTTTTGCGTTCGGTGCGGTCGCGCGCGGTATTCTCGTTCGTTTAAAACAATCAACACACTTTTTGCTGCTGCAGTTTCCGATTTATCCATTAGTTTTTACATTATTTGCGTTGAGTTGAGCCTTTGCTCCTCCGCCATAGTGTCGAGCTGTGGTTGCTAGCGGTCGTTGAAGTCGTGCATGCTAGTGGTAAAATATTGTGAGACATTGACTCTTGGTTTTGTTATTTTCGTCAATATTGTAATTATGGCAGACAACATTAGACGAAAATGTTTGAAATGTGGACGATCACCGAAAGAAGACTCTAGCATTAAATTGTATAGATTCCCAAACCCTGGACTAAATAACATGTTACGGTAAGGTGAACGCACAACTATACGCACAACTATACATAGAAGTTACTTAGATTTCTTTTACATAATTTCAATAATAAATAAATTAAAACACCTAACTAAACTAAACTAAACACCAGTCGGACACCAACTATAACCCCTACATGCCATACTTCTTATATGAAAATGATGTTGTTTTTAGTAATGTCATGTAAACTAATCGCCAACTTCTACAACAACGACTTGAAGCGATGATGCCCTTGTTACTGCAACATTTTACACTAAGACTAAACCCTAATTTTAGATAACACTGAAGCAAATAGAAAATCTTTTTATTTTGAGCGGTAGTTTTAAGGACAAGGTCAATATTTAATTTCCTTTTTGGATCTGATTGATATGTTTGCCCCAACCAGATTCAAGAGGGCTAGTAGTTAATTTTCCCCAGAGACAGATAAAAATTCTTTGCGATAAGGCCTGCCCATAGGCCAATATGATTAGGTCGGAAGCTAGTTATCAGTACTATAGACAACTTTGTTATTTCTATAATATGGTGTTGACTGAGGATGGAAAAAATTCCTTTAAAAAATTTGTTAATAATAAAATAACAAAACAAACATGAGTCATAAACCGTGAACCTCTGTACCTAACTTGTTACCTTATTTATTTTGTATTTATATTAAATAGAAAAATAAATGATTTTACTATTACTATTATTAACATCTTATAATTTTTATTGTTTTAGTTGTGTATCATGGGCCAAGTTTTGTTTTCCTGACAATGAGTGCCATTCAGTGGATTTTCACAAAAAATTATATGCTGAACACAGAATGTTATGCTGTGAACATTTTAAGGAATCTTCCTTTACTGATTATGCCAAGAAGAAGCTAAATCGACATGCTGTTCCTGATGTTGAATGTGTAGAGGTAATTAAGTATTAATCATTTTTATTGAGTAAGTTTGTATCACTTCACATGAGCAATCTATTATACAATACTGAGATATTATGGAAAAAAAGTAAACTTGAAAAAAGAAAATATTTCATGCAACATTTCTTGTTTCTATGCATCTATGAAACAAATCAAGTTCGAGACAAAAATAAAAAAAATTGCCCTGATGTGCTAGGCAAAAACAGCATTTAGTCAAAACCCACGGGAAGAGATGGAGTGGTGCTATTCTTTATCCCAGGCACCACACGGGAAATTTAATGTCTTTTTAAATTTAATGTTTGATAAAATAATATTGTTTTTCAGGAAGTACTAGGTCCAATACAGCATCCCATAGAACCTATGTCAGGTCCATCATCATTAAAGCATGACGTCATAGATGCTCAACCAGGGCCGTCACGCATACTCATGGACATCACAAATGTTGTACCAGTTGCCAAGGTATCTATTTACACATTATAATTTATAACAATGGAATTCTTTTATGCTGACCTTTTGTCTGTGAACTAGCCAAATCGGTAGCAATATATCTTTCATTTAATAACGTCCTGTCAAACAAATATATCCATATAAGTTGTGGGTGCTCTAAGTGGACAAAAATGTAAAACTAAATTTGTATACACGAAGAGCACCTGCCAAAAATATTGATGGGTGCTCTAAGTGGACTAGGCCAGGTGCTATTCGCGCAGGTGCTATTCGGATGGGTGCCCTAACTAGACTACCTCGTCTTTAACCCCTAACAATGAACTGCAGTTAATGTTTGATAAAAAATATTGTTTTTCAGGAAGTACCCAATCCATCACAGAACCCCATAGAACCTGTTCCATCAACATCAAAGCATGAAGTGATAGAAGCTCAACCAGTTGCCAAGGTACCTTTACATATTATAATAGGTTACAACCTATTGTCATGCGCCTGACCGGGAGGCGCGCCAGCCGAACGTACCTAAACTGCGGTGTGACACCCCCCTGCGGCCGGTAGTAGTAAAACCGTAATATGTGATCGCCTTTACCCGCCATACTTTAAGATCCCCTCTCTAAACTTTCTCTTGTGTGCATGTGATGTGAGCATTAAAAAGTATATCTATCTATTTTTGTTTCAGCCTATCAGTGCCAGTAATCCAGCAAAATCAAAGAGAGAAGCAGAGTTATTGAAAAGGTGTAGACTGTATATGAAAAGAATTTGGAAGTTGCGGCACACTATCAAAAAAAGAAATAAACTTGATAGTTTTAACATCCTTTATGAAAACGATTCTTTCCAAAAACTGGTGAAAAGGTTAACTCCGTCATTTGCAATACTTTTGCAATCGCAGTTGAAAAACGTTAAAAAGCAAAGGAAAGGGCGAAGATGGACTTTAGATGAAAAGTTAATTGCATTACGGCTTTACAAAAGGTCTCCTATGTGTTATAGACTTTTAAGGAGAATGTGGTGTTTACCAACCCCAGCAACTCTAAAATCGTTGCTAAGTCAGTTTGACTTGTCTGTTGGTATAAACCAAAAACTTCTCAGTGCATTAGAAGAACATGTTAAAAGTTTACAGTCTTCTGATAATGAATTTATAATGATGTTTGATGAGATGTCGTTAAAAAAACACTTGGAATACAAACCAAAATTAGACCTAATAGAAGGATACCAGGACCATGGGCCTCAGCATGGACGGACTCAACAAGAAGCAACTCATGCACTAGTATTCATGGTGGCTGGTATACGAAAAAAAGAAAAACAGCCTATTGCTTTTTATTTGTCTAGTTCCTATGTTACTGCAGACAGATTGGCAGTCCTTATAAAAGAGGTAACTATATACTATTACTTGCTCAAATTTAAACATATATAATTA
Source organism: Eudonia mercurella (assembly GCA_963082485.1). Lineage (NCBI taxonomy): Eukaryota > Metazoa > Arthropoda > Insecta > Lepidoptera > Crambidae > Eudonia > Eudonia mercurella. The sequence goes on along the minus strand of OY720042.1, from coordinate 7,451,031 downwards.
TGTTAGTATGTTAATAAGCAGGACCGAACCACACAGTCTGTTAAACATCTGATTCTGCAAGTGATTATGCCTTTTCCATTCACCAAAACACCTCAAATATTTAGCATGTAATATATCATACTGCATCAAGAGTACATTGGCGCAAGCCAGGTATCTACCAAAACTGAGCCAAGCGGTGCGTTATAAACACATCGCCTCTGCGATTGAAAATACTATGGTAGATACCGGGCTGTAAGCTGCTTATTGGTGGAGCACGAAGATTCTCTACAAACTCAGAGGCACATGCAGTGTGCATTACATACTTACATACATTACATACAAGATCAGATACACACTTACAGCTTTAGAAAGATTTGATTTTCTGTTTCTGTTTCATTTATTAAAAGTGTGTGTTAACAAAATCTAAAAATTTTTATTTGCAGGTTCTACATGCTTGTTTCAAAATTGGCCTATGTATATCAGCTACAGTATGTGATATGGCTGCAGTCAACAGAAGGGCATTAGCAATTCTGGGTGCAAGTAAAGAGAAGCCATATTTTTTAATAGTAAATAATGAAGTAGTTACTATGTTTGACCCACCACACTTACTCAAGAGTTTTAGAAATCTTTTTATAAAATACAATGTTAAGTGCAGTACTGATATAATGTCAAACACCCAAACAGGACAAGGTAATTTATCAATACTTATGCAAACATACATATTGAATTGATTTAGAAAGCAATAATCATTTCAAAATTCCTCTTTTACAGGTTTGGCAAAATGGAGTCACATAAAAGACTTTTATGATTTAGATAATCAAAACAAAAATTTCGTTTTTGCACCTGCTCTTCGCAAAGAACATTTAAACCCTAACACCAAAGAAAAGATGAAAGTAAAGTTGGCTGCACAAGTTTTAAGCCACTCTGTTGCATCGGGGATGTTCGCCAAAATAGCGGCAGGTAAATAATACCAAAATATATTTTTTATTTACATATCTTACGGTAAGCACTTGGCCTTCATCTCACTGATGTTAATTGATAATAAGGCCGACAGACGGACGGTTGAAGCGCTTCCCCCGGAATCCTCACCTACTGAGGATTTCTGCACTTACTATGCCATGTTAAGGCAACTTTCCACAACCTTAATTTACCGACTGCATTTTTTTACATTTCCGACTCTCATTACTGGTTAATTTCAGGGGAATTGCCATCAGACGCTACAACCACAGCAAACCTTGTATCCAACATGGATAAGTTGTTCGATTGCATGAACAGCGAGAGTCCAGACTTACGAAGAGGAAAACCTTATGCTACAAATTTGTCAAAAAAATCACCCCATTTAAAGTTTTTTATTTCCATGAGAATGTTCTTTTCTGATATGGAATTTGTGGGCTGTTCCCAAACCCCACCATCACAGCAAGGTTGGATATGGTCATTGAATGCAGTAGAGCGGTTGTGGAGAAATTTATGTCGTAAACATAGTAACATAAAAACTTTGTCGACACGTCGCCTGCAGCAAGATCCCCTTGAAAATTTGTTTGGAACAATAAGAGGAAATTGCGGAGCAAACAACAATCCAACTGTTGGACAATTTATAGCTGCTCTAAAAACAGCGATCATGTCCAACCTTGCCCATTTGTCCAGTGGTAATTGTGAGCATGACGAAAATGACAACATGATTAAAAATTTTAAGAAAATATTTACACCCACACTCATTCGCACTGCCGATGATGCCAAACAAACAGAACAAAAAGATTTAGAAGCATCCCTTTGCTTGATAACAGATTCAGTAGATGTAAGTTTCGCGGAACCTTCATCTACTGAATCTGCAGAATTGCAGGCTTGTGCGTATGTGTGTGGGTATTTATTAAAGAGAAAAAAAGATAATTGTCAAAAATGTGATACATTTTTAAAAAAGCAGGATATTGATTGTGAATTATTTAATTTCATGCAATTCAAAGAATACAATGATTTTAAAAAATCGCTTATATATGCATCAAACGAATTTGTAAACTGTGTGGAATCTTGTGCGACAATTATAAACGATTTATTGCGCACAAGAAGCCACACGGTCGAAATAAAAAAAACAATTATCGAGATACTTTATAAAAACGTTAATTTTGCATTCATAAATTGTCATTACAATGAGAATATAGAATTTATTGTTAACAATATTTTTTATATATGTATTAGAAGATTTTGTACTTTGAAAAATCGCCAGTACAAGGAAGAGACATCGACAGTATTGTTAAGAAAAAAAATGGACATAATAAAACATAAATAAAATCTATTTGCCATTGTTTTATTTATTAATGTAATGTTTTTTACTAGTTTCAAACGTTTCTTCCATGTACTATTCTTCCGATGAAGTAGTTTCATGAGAAACTTCTCTCATAAAACTTCAAATGGAAGAATAGTAAGGAAGAAACGTTTGAAACTTTGAAGTAATGGTTTGGGTAGGTACACCTACTTTTGAAAAGTTTCTGATTCCCGCCACAAATTTAAATTTTTCCCGCCATACTACTTCGTTGGGGATTACCAGAGATGGCGCTAGTGTCAGAATTTGTCGCCTTATATTATGTATGAAGTTGACATTCTTCTCCGTATATGTGTTCTGTGAACTGACTGGTGACTCACTGACTCCAGAAGCCATAATAAATAACACAAGAAAATAATAAGAACTGACTGAAGAAAAATAATATTATTGGGTATTTTGCTTCCAAGCTCAAACTTTATTCGAGTAAATACCTACTGCTTCGTTCGTAATATTCAGAACGCTAATCAGATAATTTATTACAATAACAATGCAAAGTAATAGTGAAGGTAAACCAAAGTTTTAATTTTTATTAATTTGTCAATACTTTAAGAATCATGAGTGTAGCCTAAAATCTATATTGCAGAGTACACTGGCGTTTGCAATTTATTGGACAAGCTGACGGTGAGACAGCTACATTTAATAGAAGATAAGATGCGCTGCGAGATAAATATTCAATCAAGTATTAACAGTGGGAGTATTCATCTCGCTAAGTCAAGGTACATAATGGGCCAAAACTCTGTTAGTACGACCAGACTTCCAGTAGAGAATAGCCCTGAGTTTGCTGCATCAACAATTTGCGAAAGTAAAGAAGAAGATGGAGTGACACAATTAAAGGTAGCAGAAAGCAATTCTGAAAATACAATTAATCCATTACATTGGTTTGGTGTTCTTGTCCCACAAAACATGCACAAAGCTCAAAGTATTTTCCAAAACTCTATAAATTTTGTTGTTGAATGTGTGAATGTGCAATTGCAACTCTGTGATAATATGAAAAACTTGGTGTTGTTGAAAACATACAAGAACCTGATAAAGCCATCACCTTAAATATCTTTTTATCTTAGTTATTTTATTGAAGTGTCGTTTTTGTGATTATGCCTATCTTTCATTTAATTGGTGCAGTTTAAATAATATTATATAATAATTGAATTAGGGATACCTAAAGTTTCAACTATAGACCTTGGGTAATAACAAGAAAAGGATTGAATAAAAACTCAAAGAAGTAATTTTGTTTTATTAATTTATTTTAACAACAACCTCTATGTATTTAAATGAAACACTTTTTATGGATCTACTTGATTTTATTATACTCATTATTTTATTCTGAAGTCGACGGTCTTCCATCAACCAACCTCAAGTTATTATATTCCTTGTACTCTAAAATCTGGTCTTCTTTGACCAAAATAAGAATGAAAAGTCCGTTTGAAAGGAATACAAGATATCTCAATAAATTTAATCCTTATACACATTAAATTAATACATAATATGGAAAAAAGGAATTTGCCTTTTGCTTTAGTATATTTATTTATAGTTAATTTTTTTACATAATGGATATATCAACAACTTTTCCTATACTAAACATACATGTTAAGAAGATTGGTGTTATGATTGCGGCATAAGGTAAATGATTATTATTAATTTATTTTAAGAACCAATATCTGTGCTTTTTTATTAATAAAAAAATGCTTTGCCATGGTGATGAGTACTTTTTATTTTAAAGAATAACAAAATTAATAGTTGTAAACATATATTTGGTATAATTGAGGAAGTAATTTTTTAGATAAAGACAATTAAACTCCATAAAAAAACTTAAAATAGTGTGCATGGGTTTTATACATGTCAATGATTAAGATTCGGATAATATGTACAATAGATTTAATCGCTGACTTTGGTTTTATAGGAACACAATAATTATGTTAAGAGAGTACATAAACATTTTAGTATTTCAAGAGCTAGATAGTAGTTTCCTTTAAATGATTTATGAAGGTTGAAAATACACAAAGTACACTAATCTGGTTTATTATATAATGTAAGCACAAAACATACTTTTCATTTGCTTTACAGTACTCATATTCATATTTCATTAAAAATTATCTACATTTGTCTATATACAGTAACTTTGTATTGCTTCCAATTAACGTTAAATAAACATAACTTAATATAATCAACAATACCCTGATAAACAGATTTGTCTATTGTGTGACCAGCAAAGACTAAAGTTACTTTTGTCCTATTAGCAGTGGTCATATATTATTGTGATAAGGTTACCAAGGTCTCATGTACCACCGGCATGTGGCACCATGATACACCGCCGCATGTCTAGCTTTATACTGTTTTATATATTTTAACCATGTATATAAGTATTAGGTACTTGCCATGGTAGATTCGATTATACGGGCTTTACGGTGGGACGTGCGTTTGAATGTTGCGTTGTGTTGGTGTCGCACTCAGTCGCACGCACTCCTACGCGTCGCATCTTGTCAATTATCACTCGTCACTGGTAAAGCACGTCATGGATTCAATATAGAGTGAATTTAGAAGTAGATTAGTAATTGTAACAATACATAGAAACGCAGCCACAACGGTTAGCCGTAACGGCGCGGTGGCGGCGGTGTGTCGTGGTGAGGCTTTCCAGTTGAGTGCAATGAGGCACAACGGTAGGTACCTACTAACTAACATCAGTAAAGTTAGCAATTTCGATAGAAAATACATAAAAATATGATTACTTCAAAAACAATAATAAAACTTTATAAATTAATATGCAACAATCTAAAAAAAGAACAATAACATAATTATGAAAATTAACATACTTACAGTAATTAAAAATCGTTTGTCTGTAGGTATATACAGGCATATTTATTTATAAACACACAGTTTTCCTTTTTGCTATGACAACTACACAAGTTCATTAGTAACTTTTTAAAACATATTTCCGTTTGTAAAAGGTAACAAAAGCTCTGGAATTAAATCTAGAACACCTCTTAGAGGAGTTTAATAACACCTACAAATGCAAGCGAATTAATTAAACACTAGATTTGGAAATTGAACAAGAATTTGTGCATATTGTGCAATTCAATTAAAATTATTGCAGGCAGCACTGGTGCACAAGTGCCCATTTTATTACTCATTGATAGCATTGGCGTCATGACACTCATGACTAGACAAAAATTGAGCTTAACGTTAAATTCATAACCTGTTAAAAACGTTTAACGAGCACAGTATATTCGATTTAATTACTCTCTCAAACTTTGATTTTCAAAAACCACAAAAATACTTAAATTAATGTAAACAGCCTTGTAGACTTATTGTAAAAAGTGAAATTAAACCCCTAACTTATACCTACTAATGTGATGTTTCCTCATCCTCATCAGCTCATTTTTATATCCCCACTGCTGGGGCACGAGCCTTCCTTAAGAATGGATAGGGAGAACGGGCCATAAACCACCACGCGGGCCCAGTGCAGATTGGTGGTTGTTAACGACTGCTAATGCAGCCGGGACCAACGGCTTTACGTGCCATCCGAAGCACGGAGGAGCTCGAGGTGATAAATGTTTGGTCACCCATCCGATGACCGGCCTTTGCGAAAGTTGCTTAACCTCAGCACTCGCAGACCGGGCGCGTTGACCACTGCGCCATCGAGCTCCTCTATCGTGATGTTTATCTAATAATAATACGTTTTTAGTAAACAAGTTCAAGGGTGATGTTTATCAACTATACTGTTGTGCATTCTTGTTTGTATCCTATACAAATTACAATATTTTCCAAACCAATAAGTCAATGGTAATGAAACTTTATATGCATAAAGAAAACATCGAGATATTCTTTTATTCAACTGATGCTATGCGATTCAATGCTTTCCATTTTGGACATAAAACCGCAATAATGCAATACAAGCATTTTTTTAGAAATTTTCATTATATTGGCTCATTTGGTAGAAAACCATTGAACTTCGAAGTTTTTAAGTGATACCAAAATGGTAAAAAGATCTAAACAGAATTTACCAAGAAACAAAAGCTTACAGGCTTGATAGGGTTAATTTAGCTAATGTATTTTTAATTTAAAATTTAAATATAGTCAAGTAAGTTTGCGATTAAATAATATTATGTATTTTAAGGCACATTACAGTAGCTATAACTTTCACATAATGCATAAGGTTAAAATAAACGTACTCGTCTAACTAAATTGTAAAATGCAGACCCGTTTGGGTGCACTTAATGTTTACATACATTCACGATTTAAATGAGTTAGACAGAAGTTTAAAAATAATAATACGTGGTAACCACAGGTAAATAAGTTTTCTGGTAAATTCTGTTGAATAATTACTGTTATGAGTAAAATAAAATAACCTGAAAGTGCTGTAACAAATGTGGCTAATAAAAATTACCTTTTCTAATTCTTGTTTTAGTCCCACGTCGGGCGCCAATTTGTGCTTCTCGGTACCTACTTACACATAATTTAGTCGGTCAATCTCGACACGATAACAAAACGTTTGGTGTATATCAACAATAACATTACTTATATCAATAAAACGTTGATTTAACATTGCAATTGCTGAGCTATATTTTGCAGTAGGTAATCCAATATGCTATCAATTTATATAGTGCCTCATTTAAAGTGTTAGAGAGTTGTAAATGAGGTGATAACTTGCAAGTGGCAAACATTTCGATTGTTGTCAACTTATTAATAACAATAATTACGATAAACTTATGTACTTCTTGATTATGGTGTAAAGAGATAGGTTTAAAGCAAAAGTAGATTTATATTAGACATACTATTTGTTTCTAGGATTAATACTGTTGATTTCGATTTTTTTACAATAACTTAGGTGTACACGACGTTGGCGTCGTAAGTACCGACCATTAATTGAATAGTACAATTTGCAATGCACATAACATAATACACCTATGTATTTTAATCACAAGACCTGGAATAATACTTACGAATAAAACTTACCAAATTAATGGCAGATAAAAAATATTTGGTAAATAACTCCATTAAGTACGTCTCCTATCAACACATAATTTAATACACATCGTTATTTAATTTAGGTATAATAATTAAGATTACCACAATCTAATTATTCTCTATAATCTGGGATCCATTGACCGGAACTCTTTCGCTCGGCGAAGAGACGAATAATATCAAATAAAAATTCAATTTCATAATATATTGTGCAATAATGACTTTCTATACCGAGTGTTCCAATGTGCACATCGGACAAATACTCTACTTCTATTATCCTAATTAATATTACAAATGCGAAAAATGTTTGCATTTCCTGCGGAAAAACAGATTATCATAGGTAATCTCTTTGTACAGAGACAGTTGGTTGAAGGGTGCAATATGCTTTTTTTTACATGCGATTAAGACTGCGACACAGAGAATTTCACGCAGACGAAACCGCGAGTTGAAGCTAGTTTATTAATAAACACACTGCTGTTTAACGGTTCCCGCCCACGACCGGCTTTTTGTAGGACCGATAATCGCACCGATTTTTTCGCTGAGGTTTTAGTACCGATTTTGTGACGTGTGCGTTGTAACATAGAATTCCATACGTTTCCTTTTTACCGACTTAAAATCGGTCACTGGTTATTAGACGTGGGTGAGTGCTCTTAGTCTCCAAAGTTTAGTCAGTAGCGTTAGCGGTTAGTAATTGACCATAATATATATTGCTTTGTCTTTAATTCAGGTTTGGGTTTATTCACCGTGCAATTGTTTTGGCGTTAATCTTAGTGTAACATAAATTTTAGTCTTTGCATCGGATTTGTCAGTCGCCCATTTGTTGCAGTGCGAGTAGATACTCCTCGCAGTCCTTCCATAAAGAAATTTTGACCTTTTTGGTCTCGGGGAGCTACAGCAGCCGTTACTATTCTGTCACGGGTTGTGCGAATAAATTAGGTGCTCATTTGTTGTAAACAAAAAGTTTTTGTATGAACCTTTTTTACATGACACTATTGTTAATAGGTAGGTAAGTACTAACACAATTTCATATTTTGCAGTCGCGTTGTCTTATTATAATGAAGTTTCATGTGCCAGTTTCTTTGACCACTCAGTGGACGCGTGTGCTTAGCGTACATTTTGCTAGAATTTAACTAGAACGCTTTATTTTGCCGATTTTAACGTTCATGTCGTCTCTCTTATCCACGGATCGGTAAACGGATTACCTATAGGTATAAAGGGTGACGATGTAATTTAAACTTATAATCGTAGTCATTTGTATTGTGCTTTAACGTATAACGTACGCCGCTCGTATGGTGGCTACAACTTTGTGCGGACGGTGCAGGTTAGATTGGGTCGTAGTCGGCGTCGGCGCGACATAGTGAGCGCTGCTGTAGTACCTAGTACCTATTCATGCCTTCAGAAAGCACAATAGAAATCTCTTTATGCCGCTCGTATGTTGGCTACAAGTGTGTAAGGAGGTCGGGACGGTACAGGTTAGATCTACGGCGACGCGCTACAGCGGTACCTTCCCGCTGCGCCGGCGCCGCTCGTGCGTCGGTTACAAGGCAAGTATGTACGGGTAGGCCACTCTTGACGCAAACTCAATCTCAACACAATTCCAATACGATTAATATGTATCGATATTGGTATAAGTTTTGCGATTTCGGAACGCCCCATCTCGATAATAATTGGTTCACTCAATTACTCGCGCTATTATCGCTTTTAAGAGTGCCATTTGAATTCTTTAGATTTGGGATTGGAAATTGATTATTGCAATTGTGTTTCGAGAGTAACCCACCGGAGCTCGGGACGGCAGAGGTGCAGCCCTAGCGCCACTATGCCTCGCCGCTGCAGAAGTGTCCTGTCCATGTCTCCAGAAAGCACTATAGAAATATCCTAACGACACTGCGTCGGTTACAAGGCAAGTCGGAGGTCGGGACGGCGACGCGCCACATCGATCGGGTGCAGACGCCCTCGCGCCAATGCCCCTAGCCGCAGTAGTGGTGTCCATGTGTCCAGAAAGCACTATAGAAATATCCTCACGCCGCTCGTTTGTCGGCTACAAGTCTGCAAGGAGGCCGGGGCGGCGCAGGTTAGATGGGGTCGGTGCCGGTGTGGGCGTGGGCGACGTGGGCGTGGGCGGCGTAGGTGTGGGCGTCGTGGGCGGCGCGCCACATGGAGCGCGTGCAGGCGCCCTCGCGCCACCACGCCTGCACGTCGCCGTAGTGCGCCCTGCGCTGGCGCCGCTCGCTCGCGTGCATCATGGCGCACACGCGGCAAAAGAAGTACGTGTTTATGAACTCGCCGGTACCCTGCACAATATATCAGTTTTAGAAAGAAACAATACCTTTATTTTATTTTATTTTATTTATTTATTAGGTACACAAAACAGATAAAAATTAAAAAATAACAAAATTGCATGATAATTGTATAAGAGCTAAATTTCTATCTAAAAACATGTGTACACATCATGATTAATAATTAGCGTCTATGTTAAAGTTTACCTAATCTAAAATTATATCCAATTAAAAACTAATTATATACATAATAATGGTGAATAATAGAAATATAACAAACTGAAAACTTATTCTAGGTTAATGTTTGTCAACATTTTATTAATAATTGGGATGGGATTGTAATATGATGTATTATTTTTATAGACATTTAGTACAAAGGTCTTAGGCGCCCGGGTTCGATACAAAGTATTTATTTGAATGAGTGAAAGCAATTTAGGGGAGTCGATTATTGAGTGCAATATTTTAAACAAGTAAATTAAATCATACTGTTCTCGACTTTAACACTTATAGATAACAAATAGTGGATTTAATTGTAAGTGACGAATTGTGTTTTTATTTAATTTAATTTATCTTTTTTTTCATTTTCTCTAAATATACTAGCACTATGGTCGCCTGGATCACAGGATTTTCCTAGTTCAGGCAAAAATTCTATATGTTTTATCTATAAGAATTTATCTGTTCTGTTTATATGTGTGATTTTATATGAAAAATAAATTATTACTTATTAAAAAAAAAGAAATGGTGTGGGACACCGTACTCGTTGCTGAATAGAAAAAGACAAGATTTAAAGTCTTGAGGCTTCTAGAATCAACGCATTGCTTTGGCCTAATCTATTTGGGGCGCGGTTCTGCAAACGAGAATTTAGAACGAGAACCGTGTGCGCCATCAGGCGACGTTTTTATATCTCCAATGGATCTCTTACTTTCTGATTAGATCCAGTAAACCTTCATCCAACTTAAATAAAGTATGAAGGTAATGCCATTACAGGTGGAGGTGGGTAACGGTAGGTACCCTCTAAATGTCGTAGCATTTTTCATGCTTCTTCGCTGATCCTATTTTAATTCTGAATAATGGCTCCGCCTCATTTTTCTCACATGCTCGCCTTGTATAGCACGCATGAAGTCTAATAAATGACTTAATTTGTTTTTTTTAAAGAAGGTTAGACAATGATTATTTTTATAGTGGTGGAAAAAATCACGAGCGGGATTCGAACCCGCACCCCGTGACATTTGACATGACCATTTCTTGGCAAATTGAGCCACAATAGCATAGTTGGTAGTGCACCTGACCCGGCATTCCAGATTCCAGAGAGGAAGCAGATTCCAGGTCTGAGGACAGCTAATAGATTCTGCCTCACTAGCCGTCCTCACCTTGCCATCCCGCAAAAAACCTTTAACCGTTACCTTCCACTTGAAGTAGGAGTTGTAGAGGTTGTCGTCCTCGTCCAAGCGGTGCAGGTAGGTAGCCAGCTCCTCGGGGCTGGCGAACTCCTCGACGTGCACGTAAGAGTTGTGAGGCGCGGCCGCCGCGTACTCAGAGGCGCGCGCACCCATCACTACTGGCACCACGCTGTGCCTGGAGTTTGAGTCAAAGTCAAGCATTTTTCTGTGGGGATATATTTAATTTTTCTGTTGCTAATCTGGGACATATGTTTGCAGAATGTAAAAAAGGATAATTTGGCGTCTAAAACCAAATAAGTTTCAAGTTTTATACTGTTGTTAATATTGTATTTTTTACCTATTGTGATTCCAACTATTTACTGTTCCAATTATAGGTACGATATAAACGTAGCTTAGGTAGTGTTCATATAATAACTAATGTTTTAATTAAGCAGCTGCATGACTATAGACAGAAGTTTCATGGTTTCTCAACCATGTTGTTTTTGTCGTGCAATTTTGTGGTTAGCTCCGACCACTTATGTCGTTAGATATTCGAATCCCATAGTGCCTAAGCTAGACAGACCACATAAACAAACGGCTTCGCAGCAAAAGTCAATACTTAAAATAGGAACTTACTGCAAACCGTTCACGAAGAATTTCTCTGTGATATAATCCCGGCAATTTGAGTTCTCGAAGGCGAGATAGAACTTGTAGTCTTTGTCCAGCATGTCCAAACAGTTGGGATCGGTGCGCGGGCAGTGGTGCGAGCCGCAGGCGCCGTATATGTCCACCTGGATGAACTTTGACAGCTTGCGGGCGAACTGTAACCGCCTGTTGCGAGCGTGGCAGTTGGACACGAACCATGCCACCTGAAGAATATATTTATTTATTTATTAAAACCTACAGCAACATAAAATTGGCGGACTTAATGCCTGCGACATACTCTACCAGTCAACCATAGGGTGGGTGCAGAGATAACATGGTAGGTGCAATTAAGTGGTTTTAATTTTAATTGAAGTGATAAAAATAATATCTCCTCCTAAAACGCACAATATATACCAAGTACAAAAATAAAATTAATAATAAACCTATAAAAATATAAATAAATATATATAAACAAATTTATACTAGTTGTCGCCCGCGACTTCGTTCACTACACTATCCCACACTGTTACCGGGATAAAAAGTATCCTATATCCTAGTCCGGGTCATGGTCTGTCTATGTGCAAAGTTTCATCCAAATCCGTTCAGCCATTTTCACGTGATGCGCGGTCAAATAAACAGACAAACAGACAAAAATTCTAAAAACTGTTGGAACGTGTTCTGTTATCGATTCTAAGTATCCCCAGCCAACTTTTTTCGAATATCTTCCATGTACAGACTTTCGACCCTCTTTAGCTTTATTATATGTATAGATTAACAGCCGAAATTAATAACCTATCCTCAGCAAGAGATAGGTCTACTAGAGATTTGTTGCTTAGTTATTTCTGTTATTTATCGGAAAATAACAGCAGTTGCTAGGTAACTAAACTAAGATAGGCCTATCTCTTACCAGAGATAGGTTATTAATTTCGGCGGTATAATTGTAGATTTTTAATTAAACTACTGGCCATTAAGAACCACGCGGGCCCAGTGCGGATTGGTGGTTGTGAACGACTGCACATACAGCCGGGATCGACGATTTACGTGTTTTCCGAAGCAAGGAACTTGAGATAATATTTTTCTGGAATCTTCGGCAATCGCAGGCCGAGCGCGTTAACCACTACGCCATTGAGCTCCTCCGTAATATACACCGTCACTTTTTGATCGTTTTAATCCCGCAGGTGGGTTGATCAGACCATGAAACTGAACAACTTTTCCCAAGAAGCATAAGTTAAAAGACGACATTTTTTTTTAACTTTCTCATACAAACCATGCTTGGTCAATAGAGGCTTTGTATGGGAAAGTTAAAAAAATATCTCGTTTTTTGACTTATGTTTAGTGGGAAAAGTTGTTCAGATCACGATCAAAAAGTGACGGTGTATATGGTTCGAATAATGCAGCATTTGTAAGCGCAATCAAGTAATTGTTGCGAACACAAAACAGTGTGTTATCGTGACGTCAATGCATTAATCGATGTATTCTTTATTTATAATAACTATTTCTGTCTGCCTACTCACATAGGCATTATTTTCCTATTTTAATGTACAGTACATTTTCAGGCATCACATATTTTACATCTATATACATATTAAAATGACTTGTCCTGACTGATTCATCATTGCCGAGCCGAAACCGCTGGAGAAAATAAGATGAAATTTGGACGGTAGGTTAATTGAGTAACGTAACCAGCCATTAAGAAAGGATTTTACGGAAATCATACCCTAAGGGAGTCAAATAGGGGGTAAAAGTTTGTATGAAAGTCCGTCAGTTTTGAAGTAAAATACATGAAAATTGGTATTTGGCTTTTTGAAAAGAAATAAAGAATGACGTGGTTTAGGAATTTTATTTATTTTCCTTTAGATGAGTAAAAAAGGGAAGAAGGTTTTTCAAGGTAAATTGTTATTTTTAAAGTATTACATCTATAAAAATAAATAATTTTATCGATCTATAGATTTTTCGATAAAAATAGAGAATGACGTGTTTTTGCATTTTTCGAAAAATCTTCCCTAGAGGGTTGAAATAAGGATGGAAAGTTTGTATGGAAATCTGTCATTCCTTAAATTTCGGTATTTGGTTAGAAATTTTGAAGTGTTTCAGGATTTTTAGAAAACGGACCAAAATTACTTACTACTACGTAATAAGGAGTTTTGTCATCCTATACGAATGATCTTTATTACGTTGTTTTGTGTTAGACACTTTTTACTAATTCTACCTCGCATGGATGGGCGGGCTCGCATGGATTTTTAATGATAAAAAATTAAAATCTTAATGTTGAAATGTCGTGACATGTTTAGTTGTCTAACTCTTATTACTTATTCCCTTATGATATTTATCTTAATAAGTTTGACTTTTATTACGAACTAGTGGACCCGGCGGACTTCGTACCGCTTTGACAGTTTCCATTCATTCCCGTGGGAATATCAGGATAAAAACTATCCTATGTTTTAATCCAGGTTATAAACTATCTGTATGCCGAATTTCATCCCAATCCATCCATCCGTTGCAGCGTGAAGAATCAACAAATATACACACACACATACACACAAACTTTCGCATTTATAATTATTAGTGTGATAAACACAAGTCGTGAAGCCCACGTGAGCAAAGCCGCGAACAAAAGCTAGTTATATAATAATATGATAGTTTATATTATTTATAATTTTAACATTTTAGACCTTTCGTTTAGGCTAGACTTGCATTTTTTTTTTACAGAGAAAGTGCGTCATGTCAGGTCTTCACATAACAAAGTCGTAAATTTTTCCATCAGCATGTTTTATAGATATTAAGTTGGCCTCCAGCCATTGACAATCCAGTCTGTTTACCTTTTTGGTTTTGTTTGCTGCATAGTTCCTATCAAGCTCCTTCTCGGTCACGAGCGGATCATGGTAGACCCATCTCTCGTATGGCGCGACGATGTCGGAGTCCCGCCGATACGTCGACGTCCAGTTGAAAACGTCGAGAGACATCGGGCGCAGGGACGCCGTGTGATACGGACACTCAAGATAATAGAGTATCCAGATCTGCACAACAAAGAAAAATCCTTTAAACATAATTAAACTTTAAGCACTATTAAAAAAAATGGATCAACATTGTAAGTAGCAAATAAATATTTAATTTCATTTCATAATATTTTATGGATGTTTTATTACCTTTGCGATGATAGAAAACATATGGTTTTAAAATTAGAAACGTAGGCGTCTGTCTGGTATGGTGCATTTGTTTTTTTTTATGGATATCGGAATTTAACGGAGCATTTTAGGACTTCTTAGAACAGTTTTTAGATAGAGGTTCTGAAAAGAGCACCAAAAATCTAAAGACCCTAATAGTTCATTCAGAGTTTTTTAAAGATTTTAGGAGGTTTATACAATATCAGAAAGCGTGCCTGGCTTTGTACCTTAATTAGATACACTAGGTTTATCGGCGTGTGGTCTTTAAACAATATGGCAATTAAATCTGAATAGTAGTAACAAGGGATCGCGACTTCGATAACGAAACAGAAGCTCATGAAACAATAGTGTAGTTTAATGCAGTTTTTTTAAATTTCTTGAAGTTTTTAATTTTTAACTTTTTGGCACCTCTTGAAAAATAACACGCCATTTTAAAAAGGTGGAACGAATCGAATTCACTACTTTTTGCGATTAAGTCGACTGTTCTTTCAATACAGTCAGCCACGCTTATTATCCACTGTTTATTTTATCAATGTTTAGGTATAACAACTTGAGAATTGAATTAGGAAATAGAATAAATAACAATGCAACCAATTAAAGCCTTCGTCTGAAACCAGCGTCATGGCATTGCTAATGCTGTGACAAATGTGTTTTCCTTGCTTACGTTCGTTGCGGTCTGTCAAATAAATGGTTTTCCTCGCTTTCTTTACCTATCGTTAAATATATGTAGAATTATTTTCGTGGATCATTTCAAGGTGTATTTATTAGCTGAACTTTCCTGTTGAAGCAGCGTCTCCTGGTAAAAAAGTTGTGAATAAAAATTTGCTGCACAAATTCTAACTTTCTTCGGACGCTTGGCATGTCGTGAACCTTTTATATTATTATTTGCTTTTCTAAGTCATTAAAAAAAACATAATGGGAAACGTGGAGGGCAAAAGAGCTCGCGGTGAACGCCTGCCCATCTAGGTTGATCTCATCACCTCATCATAACCTCAGCAGCCAGTCACATAAAAGCGGCTCCATCCTTATCGCGGGTGACAGGGCCAGACGCCAGACAGG